>DVXP01002927.1:0-11989 GCA_018235645.1 Junonia grisea | reverse complement strand
GGAAAACATCGTGAGGAAACCTGCATGTGCCGGAAGAAATTCTGACACATGTTTATCCACCAACCCGCAGTGGAGCAACGTGATAGATTAAGCTTCATAACCTTCTCCCTAATAGAAGAGGCCTATGCCCAGCAGTGGGATATGTACAGGCTGTGTTATGTTTATGTTACGAATTTTCGGGCCCCCGACACATCACCTCATGATCTTACTGGGGACTGTCAAGTATGAAGAGTTTACCTATTTATTTATTTGCCTCTAGCTTTTGACAGAATCGGTATCTATGATTACAATAACGATGATATCATAATTGAATCGAATGTTTACTGTATTACGACACCGCGAAGTAGATACTAATTGACAGTAAATAACCTCTGCACAATTTGGTTTACTATGTCAATATGATAATGTCATAGCTACGCGAAAGACGAATAAAAATTTCAATATAGTACAACTTAGTTATACAAAAATTGAATTTAAAATATCATTTATGTTAACTATTAGGTAACTCAAGAACAGGTTCACACAAAGAGAAATGTTTGCTTTTAATGTAATTTACTCTAATAATTGATAGTTCACATGGTCTCCATCAAAACTGCTTGACTAATTTTTATGATGAACGTAGGATTCTTTAATAGACCAGGTATAAAATAGGTCGTAGTCTAGTTCATACCGCAAGATGATTAGGGTGTCCCTATCCACATTTTCTTTGGTATTATATGTTTCTTTGTTAATCATTATAAGTCAACTAGTTACCCTTCATTATAAGCAGCTATTACACAGAACTATCACCATCGGACTATAGTACAATCATTAAAAATCAACCATCCAAAATTTACTTGAACGGAAATAATTTAGAATATTCAATAAAGTCACAAATAACAATAGCATCTACCGAAGTCCTGGCACCGAAGTAACTCATCTAAAAACTTTCATTCGACGTCAAGTAAATGGTCTACGTCGAACTCCGCAGAGCCCGGCACCCGGCGACTTTTATACGACAAATTTGAAATATGCCGGGCACCGAACTTTACCTTGTGGGATGACATATTGTTGAAGCAAATTAATGGCTCATTTTACAGTTACCGTTTATCACGTATGTAGTTAAAAACATTTTTTAATTATAAATTAATGTGGAGAAAAGGAAAATTTATTTGTTACACTTAAATGAGTTTTAATAACAATGTGATGTTGATAAAACAATATGGGTACTTGTATACGTATAATATTTACTAATAACGAGTAAATAAATATTTGAAAAAAAGTATATATAATACCAACTACAAAAAATTATATTCATAACTTTGACCTTACGTCTAAATTTCGGCAAAAACATCACATCTCTCTTTACGACAAATAGACATTAAATGCTAAAGAAAGAAAAGAGAAAACACATAACAAAACAGAAAGAAATTAATACCGCAAATGACAAACAACAAATACACGAAAATCTTTCTCAAAAAAGCGAAATTTTGACGACTTACAATATCCCCTGAAAGCATGTGGAAATACCCTTGGCGTAATGGGAGCGCCTAATGCGACGGTAACGAGGCGGCCTTGAACCTTGGACCTTGGCGGCATATTCCAATTGTCTCCTACTGACATGTTTACATAAATATAGGTAACGGTAAAAGGTTTTTCTTTTAGTTCTAATATTGCTACGTTAAATGGAATCGTTAAAGCTTTTTAATGTCATTATGTAGGTATGTTTTTCCGGCGATTACATTATATAAATTATGGTTATGTTTTAAACGCTGGTGTAGTGGTGCTGATTGGTTCGATTCCCGCTCGGGGCGGATGTTTGTATTTATATAAACATTAGTTTCTAGGTCTAGTCCTTGTGGGTTTACCCACCGTGCCTCGGAGAGCATGTAAAGCCGTCGGTGCCGGTTGTTATCAAAAACACCAGATAACGATCGTTACGCATAGTAGGTAATATTCTAGTCTAAATGGTTACTGGCTTGTCCTCTGGGTTGCGGAGGTCAGACGGCAATCGCTCTGTGTAAAAATAAGTAACCTGTCAAAACTTAGGCTAGAATAAAGCAGACCCTGGCTAAGTTCGGGAAAAATGCTAGGAAGGAGGTTTTGAACTCATGGATGTTGACAAGTCTTCCACTTTTGGAGACAGTGTCAAGCAATTTTGAGCTTGTCAAAGTTAGGAAATGGGTTAGAAATATAAAGTTAGATAGCGTTAGCGTAAAATATCCAGTAATATAATTTTAACGAATAATTGAACTGAGGTGAATGTGTGGACAGAACGCGTTAATACTAACTGATATTTTAGCTTAAAATCCAGCCCCACGTCGTTCAGCTGTGAAGGAAAATATTGTATGAAACCCAGCATGTATAGGGAAATATTCAGTGGCATGTGTATTCACCAATTATTAATAGTATATAGTAGAGGACCGCATAGAATTAAGTTTCATAGACTAGAAAAGATACCTTTGCTCAGCAGTAGGAACCTTGGATTTACTGAATGTTATTTTATTTTCTTTTACATAATATTTAGCACCTTAAAATTTGTTCGTAGCGTCACGTACTTGAAAAGTATTCATAATTAAAGTAATTCGTCCAAGCTCTCGAGGTACGCGAGAGAATTTCCTGAAAAACATTTAGTGTATTTTAACCTTGTTACGTTTTTAACGCTAAATAATAAGTCCGTAATATTTTATAGCAATAAAAAAAACTTGGACAGCTCTCGTGATGAAGAGGACGAAAATAAAAATTACAAGAAAAAATTTCTTTATAAATGTTCCATCTAAATCATTAAAAGTTGATTGGTCCATACAATTTGGGATTATCCAAATTGGCGTAAATCACTTAAAATATTTCACTTCAATGGAGCCATAAATATTTTATATCTTCATAACTTAGATTGTTTTGATCACATATACATATATGTGCGCCGTTGTCTAACACACGGTAACATTGTTCTGTACCCCTCCCTCTAGATGTTACGTAACATTTTACCAAAATTTTTAGGTGAAAATCGTCACTAAAATAATTTTCAAGACCATATTCATCTAAAAATCACAATTATGTCGTTACGTAACGCGTTGTTGTTATACCCCGTCCCGGCACCATAACGCACCGTAACATTTTACAAGACCCTCCCCTCCTCCCAAAGTGCGTTACGTAATACTTGAACGAAACCTAAAATCTTGATCAAAACCAACTTCCAGATATTCATATTCCAGATTTCGTTTTAAGAAAAATTACAATTAGTAAATACGAAAAATAGGCAGAGTTCTGGAGATCACTGAAAGAAATGAAAACTTTAAATTATGAAATAGAAATATTCTAGGTTTGAATTGACGACTCATCAGTCGCGCCTTAACATTAGCCCAATTTTTCACCAGAAACACTCAACGCTCAAAGAAGTTTCCTTCAAATAATCAGCCTGATTGATTGCCACATCTTTGAAAGGCAGCTCAAGTAAATCTTGCTCCAAAGTGCATGTAGTACTAAATATACACGTCATCAATATTCAAATTGAGCAACTATCAAAGATAAATAAAGCTCCAGCAGTAAGATGAGGCCGTCAAAGGCGGTTTAATTGAGATGCTGGAAATAGATTACATAAGGATTGGAAGCAAGATGGCGAATATGAGAAGGGTTGGCGTAACTTTTTGTTGGCCCTTTAATCATGGACCTTATTACGGGATTTAGATGACAGTTAAATGAGCTGACTTTTTGTTTATAATTATACAAATATGTTACGCGATTCACATTTAATTTACGAGTTTCATTCTCTATATTGAAATCTATATTTCTTGTTTGTAGAAAATGGGAAAGAAGAAAATAACTCAATGTGTTAAGGATTTAAACTTAATAATTACTTTGTGGATGCAAGGAACTTTTGGGCACATCAGTTCTGGTTGTCATATTTTCATCTTGCCTTACTACGCCACAAATAAAAATAATCTTTTTGTTTGAAAGTTCCTCTTAAATCGTTAAAGCAGCCCTAAATCACGATTTGACATGAGTAACCAATAAGCGAAGTAAATGGAATATGAATCCATTTCGATAGGCGTCATTTATTACAGTTTTAGTGAAGCGTTACAGAACTGGAAAAATGGCACACTCCGGAATCAACGTAACAATGGCATTTTTCCAAGATTCGCGTTCGATCAAACAAGGAAAAGCACTCTTATATATTTTCATAATATCGAAATATCCATATTGATTGTTTGATGGAAAATAACTCCTTGTTAAGGCCCCACAGCTGGTTAAAGACCCAATGACGAATTAAGCCGTGTCGAAGTTCGAATGACCGGCCTTTACTTTATTGGTATTGGTATCTATATTTTTTGCAATGATTGACAGATAGAAGAACTAATGAATTATAAACTTGATCTTACTCTTTGTAGATGCGCTTGGCATACAAGGAGGGGGTCCTATAACATTTGCCGATTACTAAATTTATGCTACGTGCTTATTCATGCTCTGTAAAGTCTGTCCTTTTTAGGGGTAAAATTTTAAGCTCAGTCGAGTAACACATTTCTTTCGACACACACAGATTGCGAAGTACAAGATAATTTTAAAAAGAATTTTGCAGTCCATGTTGACAAAGACTTGTCACTAAATGTAAACACCATTAAAGGTAATCTCACTAATGAACATGTAAGTAATGTATCCGAATTGGATCACACTGAAACGTGACAAGAAATGCTTGCTTGATATTTTAAATTCTTTCCAGAAAATAGGATCCTCGTCGAAGCATCCATCATAGCATTGATGGATGTACCGTTCTCAATAAACTTATAGGGAAATTGAATGATAATAATAGCCGTCAATTTGCCATATCACTTGGAACTGCTCCAAGTTTTTTTAAAGTATTTTACATGATTAAGACGATTGACAACAGTGTGGTTGGGAACATATCATAAATGCTTCGATAGACAATATCGTTTATGATTTATTACATTTAATAAGTGTCTTTTTCTAGTTCTGTCCAACGCTTTTGACTATTTTACAGAAAATATATCTGTTGCCTTTTAGTATGTTATTTCGTTTATTTTATTTAATGTCAAAGAAATTTGGACTATAATATCTCTAAATAAATGGTATTACAGAGACATTTTTAGTTATTTTTAAACAACTTAATACGTATTATCTCTTCGACTTTATACGGATATAGATATATGTTTTCCAGCAATATCTCTGTGTACCTGTCACATTATACTTCGGTTAAGAATTTAGATAGCATCCTGAGCAGTCTGGCTAGACGGAATTATTTGTGTATGCTAATAACCACAGTATGTCTCAGTAATTTACATGACAAGCATAAATTGAATCATTTATTCATCGAGATTGATATCGTGAAGGTATGATAAGAGGAAAATTAAGGTAATACCTGCAGTATCACAGACCAAATAAATATTTTACAGCAAAATTACTAAATCTTTCCAAACTTCGGCATCATCAATTATTTAGTTTCAGTCATTTTTAACCAACTTCAAAAAAGAGAAATATACTTTGATTGGATTTATGTCATCATTCATATCTACGCCAGTTATGAAACGATTTCAATGATAATTTATATACACTATATTATATTATTTATATCATCAAAGTATTTGGCGATACGATCTTTCAGCAATTTACGTTGAAAAGGTGTACGTCTCGGGGGATATTAAACATCGGTATCGACAGGTCGCTGTATCCTGTTACAAATTAATATGTCAATAATTTTAAGACATATCAGAACCGAGCCAACATTTTGTCGAACAAATTAACACCGCCTACAACTGCCACTACCTGACTCTAAGTCAAAGTCAAAATTTCCTTTATTCAAATCAACTTAGCGCTTTGCGATCATTAAGTTAATAATTGGTATGTTTTGTGTATAATTCTTAATCTAATACTGATTCGGAATTATGTTGCTACTGAGAAGTATCAGCAGGAAACTCGACAGTTGCTTTTTTATGCGAAGCGCCTGAGTCAACTACAAATTAAAAAGTAAATGAATCTTTCATACAAATCATTTTCCGAAAGTATTTTAATTTGACATTTGCCAAGCCATTAATATTAGTACCCTAATTAATTAAACCAAAGGAATTTTTCGATCTTTGTAGACCTTTAAGTTAAAACAATTATGGACATTGAATTACAATTATTGTCCTTATTCAATGTAGGGAGATGAATGATGTAGATTTAAATCCTATACATTGGGATAAAGTTAGAAACTAATCTTCTTCTATCTCTGGTCCCACTGTGTGGGGTCGGCACAATATGTCCTTCTCTTCCATTCTCGTCTATCAGCCGCCGTTTCAACAGTCACTCCTTTCTTCCTCATGTCACTTCGTCCATCCATATTTTCTTTAGTCTGCCCCAAACCACACAGTAAAGGCTAGTATCGTTCTAAAAATATAAGTTAGACAGTTTATGTTGTTCCTACTCCTCTTCATCTTATTCAATTATTCTTCATCAATAATTATTTGAAATGTTTATGGGCGTTGCTGATATATTGACAGTAGAGTGATCACTTAGTATGGATATAAAAAAAAACCTTAATTTAATTAGAACGAAGATTAACAAGTATTTATAAATAACGTCCTTTAGCAATTATTTAAACCTATATTTAGAATTTCATATTTCCAACAAATTGAAAAGGACGACCTTTGATAAATCGGCTGAAAAGATTAAACTCAAAGCAGATTTATTAGACGTTTTAATCTTATCAATTATTTGTAGCGAAATTAAATAGATCTAATAATTACAAGCCGGATTCAAAAGTTTACCTGGCTTTGGTAAAATCCCTAAATTTTCCAGTGAAAATCGGAAAACTTATCTTTAAATAAATTGATACAAAATTAGATTAGAAAAGTATATCTTTAGATAACTTTATTTTTAATCTTCAAACAAGATTATATTGAAAAAGAAAACAATACTGAAATAGAATAATTAATTTATGAGAATGAGGATTAATTGTGGTCCTTGCGTTAATTGGTAAAGGTGATATAACTGAAATGGTTTTGCCATCAATTTAAACGGTTGTCCACAAAAGAAAAAGTACGTTCCAATAACTTTCGATACTTAAAAATTACATGATGCTTGACTGGTTTAGATCTTACTGCTTCCGTTGAAAATATGTTAGACTAACCCAGTTTATACGGCTTTCCATACCAAAGCTTAAATCTTCCAATATGTTCTTACATACGTATAGATCCTTAATCCGTGTAAGCCGTAATAAAGCCCCGAAAGTTCAGCCTTTGCGGTTCCTCAAAACATTATCGAACAATGTTTTTATCGGTCCTGAAAATCCTCTGAATTTATTCCTGATCCTTTGCATTCTAGACAAAATGCTCGGTAATACATTTGAATGATTGTTATGGTCCGTTCTTTGAGCGAATCAAATGGTATGGAAATGTACGGTTTTATTGAATCTATTATTGAATTGAATTGGTATATGAGTTCCTTTTTTTTTGGCAAACTAGATTTTGATGCAGTGCAGTGACAATTTAGTGTAATTGTTGGTTTTAATCAGATAAGCTGTGATATTATGTTGATAGTTATTGCAGACTGTTACTGATTCAATCGATCTTTTGCCCAAGCTGTAACGTAACGTAACACACCCTGTACATATCCCACTGCTGGGCATAGGCCTCTTCTCCTATTAGGGAGGAAGTTATGGAGCTTAATCCACCACGCTGCTCCATTGCGGATTGGTGTATATACATGTGTCAGAATTTCTTCCAGCACATGCAGGTTTCCTCACGATGTTTTCCTTCACCGCCGAACCATGCAATATTTTTTGCATGTTTCGCCATTGTTGGTGCATACTTCGGGTATTTTTCGTGCATATCTCCATACATATAATGACCATTTTATGTTGCATATAATCCGGTCTCTAGTAATAACTATGCGAAGCCGAGGCGGTGTGCTAGTATAAGATAAAAATAGTAATCGTAATATACTTTCAGTTCCTTCTATACCTTTTAATTTATACGTTATACGTAAATTATACGTTTTCTTTGAACAAACGTCTTTCTCACTTCAAGTGTACTCATACATGAGTTTCTCACCTACACAGGTGTATATATACAAAAGGCTACGGCCGTCTGTGCGTTGCGTGACAAGAAACAATCGCGCGTGTTGCATTTTAATTACAACAATGAATGGCTTCAATGAAGATTATGAATATATTACGTTTATTTATACTTTGTCGCTATATATGTGTTTATGAATGTAGTCGTGTCTCATTGAACCAGAAAATGAGTTTTTACTAGATTATTTGCTGCTCATAGCTATTGCTATCCATACCCCCTAAAAGGCCGGCAACGCATTTTGTAGCTCCTTTGGTGTTGCAAATGTCCATGGGCAACAGCATTCACTTTTCATCAGGTGATCTGTCAGCTCGTTTTCCGCCTTATCCCATAAAAAAAACTTAACTTGTATATTCAAAATTTATTTAATATTAATAAACCAGACCACACATAAAACATCATATCAATTAATAAAAACAGTTTCAACCATTAGTGAACTACATGTAGTAAAATTGTATGATTTTATTTTTAAAACATTTAAATAGAAATTTAAACAACTCAGATTGAAGGATATATAGATTTATATGTTGTACAATTTTACATATAGGTATGTATTTTATGAGTAATTCATTGGGTGAAACCTACGAGTCGCTTGTGCACTCTAGTGTTTTATTTATATATTTTGAGCGAAAGTTTTGTTTATTGCACTTTCACAGAAAACGACTAAATCAATTCCGCTGAAATTTTAAATAGACTAATACCTTGTATTAGGACAGACAAATTTCATCAAGGCAGGTGCGGTAGGAGTCGCGGGCAGCAGCTACTAATATAATATTACGTTCAAATGAATATCATAAATGCACTCATCTGTAACAAAGCTTCAGTGAATACGCATAAATTATAATTTTTCAGCTTTTGGTCATCTTTTATGAAATATAAAATCAATATGTAGGTAACAATTTAGTATTTTGTCTACGGTATGATATGCATCAGTTTTGAATAAAACAATAGACAAATCGAAAGGGTAGTTATATTTAGCATCAGTGAAATCTAGCATTCATATTTGGTCAGGGGGTGGCCGCCCGCCACCCTTGCACTGCCACCCTTGCCCTGTCATTGTAGAACTTAATTTACCTGGCTGCGTTTGAAATACGATATTTAACGTGGACAGAACATGGAAAAGTTTTGTACTTTTAACAACTGAAATAAAAAATTTTAGTCTAAAAAGTTTGATAAATAATAATCAAACACTTCTTAGAATAAAATAAATGTGAATTTATAGAGTTAGCTATTTACTCGAATACCTCGGGATTAATTGCTATTTTTCAAAATACCGCAGAATTAGGTGCCTTTACCTTAACCCATTTAGACCTAACTTGCCCTATGTGGTGCCTGTAAGTACCCTAAGCTGAACTTACACCGAATAAATGTACCATGTGCCACACAAAAACGCGTAATATTAAACGCAAACGGATACAAAACCTTGGGTATTGTGTTTTAGAACATTTTTGTTTGTTAATTTTTGATTTCAGAACTTAAACGCGATGTCTCAGTGTATAGTAGATATGTATGTTTTTAATGCGATAGTTTTTCATAGAGCAAGGTTGAGAGGCTATTCAGGTAAGCTTCCCAATATTTTTTAGTTTTCATAGGTACTACTAGATATTATAAACTCTGTCTGAACTGATTTCAATGAATTTTGAAGTTTGGCGTAGGTAATGGAAGACAGGATGCCGGTAATGTTTTAGCCGCGAAATGCTAACTCAAAATTAACGTAGAAAATAAAGTGAAATATTTTTATAGGATTACGTCAAAATTGTTGTCACTGTCATATCATAATATATATTTTTATAAAAAAAAAAAATGTATAAGGTAGACGTTAAATGTCGAAGTACAATAGGAGATAACTAATTGAATACTTTTGAAAGAGCTAAACGAAGACTTTCTTTAGGTAAAACAATGTGAACGTTTTTCTTACTTTTTGTATTCCCATTAGTAGTGTATTCCCGCAATTCTTTGTAATTCAGTTTTACCGTAACGACATTGTATGTGCTTCTAAGAAAAAGTTCTTCACGCGACAGTCGAAAGAACTCCCGTCTTTTAAAATTTGACGTAATGATGTTCAAAGGAAAAAAATATAAGAGGCGGAAATTGAAAAGGTCATGTAGTACTATTTCTTATATACTAGCTTTTCCCTCAGCTTTGCTCACGTTAATGTAGGCAATAAAGCTTAACGCCGACCGATGGAGTGACGGCGAAGCGAATTATTTAGTAAAAGGCTAATTTGAACCTTAACAATTTGAAAATACGACTGCAATTGGCAAAACGATGTGAGACTGATTCTCTGACGGTGGTTTTATCTCGCTTCAACGCTAAGTACTGACCTGAAGCAACCTTTCTATTCCTGAGGAGTAACTTTATTGTAGGATGAAAACACTACGTCGCTCTTACTCGCAACGATGTTTATGCAACGTCGGTCGGTTCGCGTGATCGGTTGAACAGTAGGGGCTTAAAAATTGCATTTTTTATTTTTAACATCCTAATGACAAGAAAGTTACAAAAAAAACTAATTAAATTCTATTCTATACCCAACTAGCACACCCGGCGAACTCCGTTTCGCCACCAGATAGCTTCGTTTTATGTAACATTTTCGTTGCTATAAACCTCACGGAGCCCGAGACCTTTCCAACGAATGCAAAACCGTGGAAATCGGTTCGTGCGTTCTGGAGTTATAGCGTCAGGAAGGAAAACCCGACTTATTTTTATATTATAGATTACATTAATAAAAGGGGATTAAAATATGACATCCTTAGGCCGGTAACAAATACGGCCCCTCATGGAAAACAAAGGATTCTACATACATATTTCACCTTACACTTCGTTGTATTAAAAAAGATCGTCATCCTCCTTTATCAATTTAAGCTAAAAGAAATGGTCGACACCCTTGTTTCCTATGTTTGATTTAGCAGTTGAGCTAAAAAATAAGTTCCGGGCGGTACAATTCTGCCCTTTAATCCTCGCATCCCTAGGTACGTACCTACTTTGCCTTAAGGATAATCTGCAACTGTCTATACTTAGTATATTGTATATATATTTATACAGGTATTTCAATATGTTCGTAAAATATACGTGAGTAAAACGGCGATCAATTTGTAGTAAATATATGTTAGGGCATATATTTATATGTTATAAAAGTTATAGTTGCGAAACTGACGTGTAGTTTTAATTGAGATGTTCCTGGAAGTCATACAAAAGCCTGGATGTTCGTTATGGCTATCGCGAAATCCGAAATCATTTCATATTTTATTTAAATATACTTTTAAACATATTATTTCAATATTTATTTTACGCTTTGTGTGACATCGAATGATATCAGATAATATCTTGAAAGTATTTTAATGGAAATATATAAATAAGATATATAAATAAGATTATACAAAATGTTGTATACCTACTGTTAGTTATGTTTTTACTTACACATATAGATAAAAAAGATTGACCTAGTCATATCCATGCATAAAGTATTTAACTATCCCAGAGACGTAGTTTGGCAGTAATATCTGCATAGGTCTTTAGTGTAAAGATGAACTATGAATGGATTTTTTAAATTCAGCTTCTAAATAGGTTAAATACAAAACACGGTATACAAAACTCTTACTCACGCCACATACATATACATATACCTACTTATTATGAAGCCGTGAGTAAATGTATAAATTGTTTTTTTTTTATAGGATAGGGCGGCAAACGAGCTGACAGATCACCTGATGGAAAGTGAAAGCTGTCGCCCATGAACATTTGCAACACCAAAGGAGCTATAAAATGCGTTGCCGACCTTTTAGGTGGTATGGAGTGGGAATGGATGGGGAATTAATGGGCCTTCCCCATTAATTCCCCATCCATTCCCAAGGTCCAAGGTGGGGAATTCGGCGAAACACGATGCAAGCGTCATTTTACGCCGGTTTTCTGTGAGGCCGTGGTATCACTCCGGTCGAGCCGGCCCA
>DVXP01002926.1:0-11992 GCA_018235645.1 Junonia grisea | reverse complement strand
AATTGATTAACGGCGTTGCCTTTGTTGGATTCCGCTATTTCTTATTTCTTATTCCTTATCTCTTATCTCTTATATCTATCTTATGTTTTTCATTGTGTAGCAGCCTTAACTATCACCACCGTTATGTCAATTTTGACTTCTGTCTTCAGTCCGAATCAGCTGACTGTCATATTAAATGTCAATGTCATGTCAGGATCCTGTCTAAATTGTTTCTATTTGCTTTTCGCTTTATTTGTTTATTGTTCCTAGATTTAACTGCGCAACAACTAACTTTAATTTAATTAATTTTGTTATGTAGGTTTTTCAATTACAATTTAAAATGTCAGTGCACTGGAGTTCGGAGATCATGAAATGGGAGTACAGAGAATTACAGGCAACGGCGATGTCTGTTGATTACTCCGGTAATAATGTGTTGTTAGCTGGGCGCAGGTGGTTAGCTATAAAGTCGATTAGCTTAGAAGATGATGGGGGTGATATTGTAAAGAAATATCCCCGGCATAGTAAATACGATGCCGCTGGTGCTGAGTGGTGCCAAACATATCCCGGCCAAAAACTCTGTGCTATCGCGGTAAGATATTTTGTTTGATCTACTTTGTTTTTTGTAGTAATACTTGCAAGATTTTATCATGACATTAAGTATAACTTATTACTGTCTTTATGAAATAGAGTAATCAACATGTGGACGTGTATGAGTGGCGCGCGGGAAACGACCTGACGTGTATATGTTCTCTCCGTGGACACACTCGCGTCGTCAGCGACACACACTTCCACAGACAGGATCACAACCTGATAGCTACTTGCTCCATAGACACATTCACTTACCTTTGGGATTTAAGGGACACGAGGAAACCTATCATCTCTTTGAGTGCTGTAGGTAAGATTAAATTTATCTTACTTCTAAACTTAAGGTAAATAGACATTATATTTCTTTTGTTTTGTAAATTATTGCAACTATTAACAATTATATTATATTAAAAGTAAAATGTTTATTATAACATATTAAATATTTAATTTAACAACAGCATATAGATAATTTGATAGTTCATATAATCATATCATATTAATATTATGTCATATTTTTACAGCTGGTGCATCACAAGTGCAATGGAACAAAGTAGCATCTCATTTAGTAGCCACGGCTCATGATGGCGATATAAAGATATGGGATTATAGAAAGAGTTCCACACCACTGCATTACATATCTGCTCATCTTTGCAAAATTCATGGTGTCGACTGGAGCCCTCACCATGAGTACCAACTAGTAACATCTAGTCATGATGGTAGCATTAAGTATTTTGATATTAACAATGCAAGACGACCAGAGAATGTTATTATGACAAATTTCCCAGTTTGGAGAGCCATTTACACGCCATTTGGTAGTGGCCTCTTAACGATTGGTGTTGGTTGGGGAGGATTGCCCCGAGTGGAACAGGCAGGGGTCATAGGAATTTGGATTGGTGGATCTCTTACCCACAGATTAGTTGGCCACACGGATACTGTGCAAACCATGGTGTGGAGGCCAAACACATTACCCTCTAATTATCAGCTTGTTACATGGGGAAGAGATCAAACGCTGAGACTCTGGACAATGCATCCATCGTTGCTTAAAATGTGCCTGCATTATCTACCAGATGATACTGAATATGATGATAATAATAGTGACTGTAAGTTTTTCGTTTCAATATAATTAAACCACATTTTTTTCTTTATTGATGAAGTTATTTTTTCAGCAGTTAGTTATGCATCTACCGTTAGCAGTTCAATGAATGATCTCTCAATTAGTGAAAAGGGGCAGGAAATACAAATGGTATAGATTTTATTTAGTAACATACTTATTAATTTTTACTCCAGTAGCTATAAAATTGCAAATTAATAATTCCATTTTCAGAATAAGATAGTACATAAAACAACTACCTCAATAGACGAAGAATTTGAATCGATCAGAGAGATGGCCAACATTGAAGTGACGGACATGAACATCGAAACTAGGACTTGTCAGATACATTCTGAACGCAACTGTTACACTGCCAACTTACAAGTGACCTTCCCTAGAAATGTTACTGAACAAACTATACCCAAGTTTTCTTGGTTATCGGGAACTAATGTAGATAGCGCAACTACCATTAAGATTTTACAAGCCATTAATAGAACAGCTTATAGGAAAAAGAAGGAAGGTCATAGATGTTTGTTATACTGCCTTAAAACATTAGCTACATCTATAGATGAGGTATTTATCTAATTTTTTATTAATATGTATAATAAACCTAGTATAAACGTAATTACCGACTTAATTTATTGATCACATTTGTCATTAGATTCCAGTTAAGTCAAGTGAAGATTCAGATTCAATGAAGTCAAGTCAAAGAAGCCAATCAGAGAGTGAAAACGCCGGAGACTCATGCATTCCTTTCCCCAGAACATGTGGTGCTAAATGGTGCGGAGTCAGCACTCTGGTGGTGTTCAACAGACCACCTAATGCGAGACGGTTATCTTTGAAACATGAAACTGGTACTCCAAGATCCATGTCATCGTTATCTTTAACGCCAGGGTTATTCGCAACTGGTTATACATCCGTATCTCCACATGCGACGACAACGCCCTCTCCTACAAACGCGTCTGGCTTTCCTCAGTTACTCCACAGACACGCATCGAATTCTATCACGACGTTTTACTTTCAGGATCGATGGGTATGGTTATTATTCTAAAGGTATTTTACTAGTGTCTAAATATATGGTTCTGAATAATGAAATAATTTTTAGAAGGCGCAAAGTCGACGGGCCGGCAGTATGCGTAGTCGAGGAAGTATATCAGCTTGCACATCTCCACGAGTGGTTCTGTATGCTGCTAGCAACCTTTTCCCGTTGAATAGGACTCTTGCTGAAAAATATGTTATCAATGCCGATGATCCTGTTGGTATGTATATATTATAATAATTCGATAATTAAAAGTTCTTTAAGTAACTTCTATGTATTTGACATAAGGGAGTACTTTTTTTTTAAATGGGACAAAATAATAAAACAAAAACTGAATTGGCAATACAGACAACAATAAATTTAATGCCTTATTTCAATTCTTTTTTAGTTAGTGTTGCTTAAAGTCTTGGTCCTTCAGTCAGAACAAGAGTTCTGGCTATATCTCGTCTTGTTCTTGCATTTGGACAACACGTTTATCAAAACAAGTTACTTAACAATATACAGCCGGTTTTCTCTCAGTCTTGAAATGTTTTGCTATTTCTATATAGATATGTGCGAAAGGAATGCCAAAGCGGCGTCAGAAGAAGGCGAAGGCGAGTTGTCCCACGCGTGGGGTCTGGCCGCGTTGGCCGCTAAGTCTTTAGCCGCCAGACCAACTGAGCACATGATGTCTAGTGAAGAAAGTATGGGCTGGGCCGGACATCCCCTCTGCTGTAACCTCGTGCAAGCTCTGTAAGTATGTAAACAACTTTCTTGTAGGATAGTGGAAAGTTTGTCATATGTATAACGAAAAGAGATGAGCTGGGCCGAACATTCTCTGAGCTGTAATCTCGTGTAAGCTCTGTGAATCATTATGTGTCTGGAAGAGATCTGTTGTAAGAGATAAGTTATCCTATGTTTTGTTATTTTTTTATGGGATAGGGCGGCGCCTGATAGAAAGTGAATGCTGTCGCCCATGGACATTTGCAACACCAAAGAAGCTACAATATGCGTTGCCGGCCTTTTAGGGGGTATGGGGGGGGAATTAATGGGGAAGGGGTAGGGAATTGGGCTTCCGGTACCCTCATTCACGCGGCGAAACACGACGCAAGCGTCATTTTACGCCGGTTTTCTGTGAGGCCGTGGTATCACTCCGGTCGAGCCGGCCCATTCGTGCAAATTCGTGTCCGTATGTTATATTTTAGTAAATAAGTAGATAAAATAACTGTCCTATTAAATTGGGGATTGGGCCCATCTTTCCCCTCTTAAGTGTTAAAAATTATAATGAAAATAATCATTCTTAAAAAATATCTACGTTATTTTCGCGTAAATGAAGAACAAGAGATTGGTTTAATAGTATATTTTTCCTTGCAGTATATCTCATTACGCTAAGTCGTCGGATCTACAAATGGCGGCTATGTTGACTTGTGCCTTCTCAGTCTTCAACGATACTAACAACTCTAGTTCACAATCTATAATTAGCACGTCTAGTTGTGTAAGTATTACACGACTTTATTAAACACTGAATTCCACAAATGTGTCTTTTCAAATCTACCCTATTTAACACCGCTGGAAGTCTTTCTTGGAATAATAGAGGTCACATCAAGAGGCAGGTCTATTTTGAATAATTGAAAATGAAACGTTAAAATAAGCGACTTCCACCGCCCATGGATGTTCAGCACCCAAGGAGCCACATATGCGTCAACTGCTCCAAAAAATAATTCTCTCACTCATAATATAACACACAACTATATAAGCTATTTCTCGGCAATTTTTTGTAAGAGATTGGTATTGTCCCGCCGAAGAAGTCCTTACACGAGCTATTAAGCCTTAAGGTTACAGCTAGACTGCTCTAAAACTTCTGCGTCTAATAATTTAATAATACTAAGTATTTATTTCAGTGATGTCCGTAGTTCCAGAATTATAAGTTAATAACTTCTTTCTCAGGGTAACAGCACTTCACCATACAGTACCATAAATCAGTACAGCGAGATAAGCGCTGATGGGTGGACTCTACCAATAATTCTTAGGAGTAATTCGTGTTCAGAAGCAGAAAACTTAAACACAGAATATTCTGTTGCTACTAAGTCTGAACCTTCGTCTTCCTGTGTCATCGATGAGGCAACAGTCCATCTCTACCACTGCTTCAAACGAGCTTACGCCGATATACTGCATAGGTGGCAACTCATATATAAGAGGACTGAGGTATTTTTCTATATTGGCGATGAGCAAATTCCCTAGCGGTGACTCGCAGAACTAGCGAAAGACAGATACTGTCAAGTGTCAAGTGTCAGATACTTTTTAAACATGGATTAAATATGGAATTAAACCTACTAAATTAAGAACTAACTAAGTATGGAATCGGACTACTTTCTAGGTACTATAAAATAAAATAGTAATTTTTTAAAATAATGTCACTACTCTTTTAGATTTCAATCTAATTTTAACCTCACGAAGAGATCTTATAGTATTTTCGACTACCTTGTAAATGTCCAACAACGAAATCATATCACAGTTTGTTTTAAAAACAGTTAATGATAAACTCAGGTTGTTTCCTACATATTTGATCGAAAAGTATCTGTCAATTCTGTCCTATACTAGTTCCGCAAACCGCCGCTAGGGAAATTTAATAGCCACCAATATGTTTTGTTGGAGAAAGATTTTAATATATAATATTAAAAAAAAATTTAAACCCCCGTGGCTCTTTCGACACGTACTTAGGTAATTGATTTGGTGTTGAATATAAATAATTCAACTCAAGAGAGATATAAATAGGTCGTTCATGTCTAATATTTAGAAATATAATATAATTAAGGTTAAACTTAGAGTAATAACGAAATAAGATGTAATTCGAAATGAAATACACTGCGTTTACGATTTCAAGGATAAACCGCGAAATCGCTTGAACCCACTTGGCTTTTAAAACCAACTTCTGATAAAATCAACTTTGTAAAATAAAGAAGATTTGATGCGCCATTACTGCATCACCGGTGCATCGTATCCGCTCGGGTGGCAGCGCTTGAACAAACGCGCGCAACGCGCAACGTAGCCACTTTCTTGTGTATGCAAACGGTCATTGAAAAATACACAATGTTGCATTGTATCTTTAAGCTACTTAATTAGTCATTTGTTACAAAAAAAATATTTTCGTATTTTTAATGTTATCTATTTCTCTACTGGTTCGATTCTTATTGAACAGAAATAATATACTTAGTTTCATTTAATGACCATCTGCCACATCAATAATAATTCTGTATGATATAGAAAAAAATATATAGTCAATAACGATTTACTTTCAATACATTTAAGTTCACATATGTGAACTTGTTAAGATGTGGCAACAGCACATCACTATCATGCCTTTTACATAAAGATATGTAAAAGGCATCTCGTATTTGACGGAATATTTGCTATGATTCGAACTCGTCATGGTCTATCAGAATTAAGCGACGATAACCACTAAGGATGTATCCGTTAGCGAACACCACAGAACTTAAGTGACGATAACCACTAATGGTAAATCCCTTAGCGACCATCGCAGAACTTAAGTGACGATCACACACAGAACCAGTTCTGTGTGTTCTGTGTGTTGTCAGTTCGAACACACAGAACCAGTTCTGTATGTTCGAACTGACATAACGCTATATCGCGCACGGCGCAGGTGATGAAGCTGGTCCGCGGTCGGGGCGGGAGCGGCGCGGGCGCGGAGACGGCGTGGGAGTGCGCGCGGTGCGGGCGCACGGTGCGGTCGGCGGCGTGCGGCGCGTGCAAGCGGCTGGCGCTGCGCTGCGCGGTGTGCGGCCGCGGCGTACGCGGGCTGGCCGTCGCCTGTGCGCTCTGTGCGCACGCCGCACATGCTCAACATATGCTTGCGTGGTACGCGTTGTCATTAACGATTATATCTCCTTGAATGTTACTTATCGACGCCTCTGACACTTTCTTTGCGAAATAATGGGCTCTCAAACTTCCATACTCAATTTAACCCCTCTTTTAATTTTTTTTTAACAAAAAAATGTAGACTATGTCATGTATCTATATTTGTTTCAAAAATATATTATGCTAACTTAATCTAATAGATATAGGTAAAGCAAAGTTAGAAAAGAAAGGCTTTCCCTATTTTTCGGATCTAATATTTTATTAGCTCTAAAACTTATAATTTGCCTTAAAATAAAAGAAGAATAAGTATGACAAAAACTAACAAGTAATAATATTTTTTTCAGGTTCGCCCAACATGATACCTGCCCAGCTGGTTGCGGCTGCAAGTGTGTTATTGAAGGCAACTCAACGTGGAAAGGAACGAAATATGTGTAAGATACAGACAGAATTCGGTAACATAAATATACAGTGCTATTGGGCTTGGAACATTGATGAGTTATAGCGCTTAATATAAAAATACTTTAAGTATAAAGACTGCCGCTTTTTGTACCTATAGTAAGAAATAAATACAATCAAACGTTTTACAGAGCTTTATTTAACAAATTTTCCTTATATTACATTTAAATGAACAAAATCAAGAGTGCGCAAGAATATCATAGGTCGTGAGTTAAAAAGTACAAACTAAGTCATATTACGTCGCTGTTCTAGCAAATATTGACAAGAATAAACGTTAAACTCTTATAAATAATAATAAATTAAAATTTCAATTTTGAACTCCACATAATATTAAATTGTAGCATATACATACTTACATTACATATTTAAAAGAAACTCCCAGCTATGAAATAATCAAACAATAAGTAGGTATAGTTGCTAAAAAATAATTTATAACCGACTTCAAAAAAAGTTTGTCAAAAAATTTGTAAGATTGTCACCCATGGATTACATTCAGCACAATATGTACGCAAAATGTAATCCGATTTCTTTATTTTCATTTAGTAGGTTTATACCTTAAAGATGGTCCCATGAAATTGAAATTTGATCTAGATCTGATAAAATAACCTAACCTGAATGCAAAAGAAAACAATCGCTGCTAAAATACAATACAAACAGATCTCTTGAAGTCGATTATTATATTTTTTTAATATAAAATATTGGCAAAAATTGTTTTTGCAAGCAGCGACTATAATACACCTACTATTAACCTAAATGAGTTACTTCAGTCTCATTGAAGTATTTTTCGAAAAATCACTTTTCATGTTACCTTATTTACCTGCTCCACTATTTATGTTATTGTTTTTAAGCCATGGATAATGTCTCACAGATAACAATTTTCAGTCCCAATTCAGTAACAAAACATTTGTTATAAATATTAAATTATAATTAAACCGTTCGTTTCATTTCATTACATACAACACATTTAAATATAAAAGAGGTTTGCATATTATGCGTAGATAGTTAGATACATATATAAATATACATTAATAAAGCATTTTTAGGTGAATGATTAAATTGCTAGATTATTGCTACTTTTATAACTTCTATCATTATTTTTCAGGCTGCCAATTAAAAAAATAATACATTTGTACACAAACGCACAAATTGTTCAGCCGTAAAATGTAAATAAGAATAAATAAATAAAGCAGATAATATAATCATTTAATTACTTGATTAAATTAATTCCTATCAAGAATTAAAAGTATATCTACTATTATTTTGAAAAACAGAATTTGATTGATGGCAGCCCTAGTTAGGTTTCAGGGTTTTCTAACAACCTTATCAACATACTACATAATAAAAGAGAACAATATATTTGAACATATTTTCCCATGGCATTACTGTATTTAACGATACAAATTATTATCAAACTTATGCAGATGATAACAATTATGTAGATCACAATATTACTTTACAGCTCGTCGTTATTTACGACTTTGTTTTTATGGCATTGAAAAAGTGACTATTTTATTTTCTTTAATGTCCCCGTGCCAATAAATATAAAAATAATATATCTACCAGAACGCTCCTATTTAGCAATTTCAAATAGAATAAAGCTTAAACCGATTAGAAGTCCCAATTGTGCGCGTTTTGTAAAACCGTACTTACATCCAATTTGATAGAAAAGGTACAAAGAAGAAACTATAGAGCTTGTTAGTAGTTGTCATTAAAGTAAATATGTTTCAAATTCTAAACAAAATTTGTTTCTTTTATTCTAAACATTGTTTCTTGTCTGTATAAATTCTATTATAATGTATTCTACCAACCTTATTCGTTACTACCCTTTAAAGTTTCTCTCTCTATTAGTGTCTTTTAAATTTTGTAATTTTACAATTAAAACAAACGTGAAAGAACGAAAACCCGCAGCTTATTCAATTCTTTTATTGATATATTTTTAATATGACTTTTCGGACTATTCTAAGAGATTGAAGAATTCGTTATTTTTTAATTGCTAATTTTTATGATAAAAAATCTGTAGAGTGGAAAATAATATATTATAGACGCATTATTTAGTGTAAGGTTTGGTAGTAGTACCGAAGTAACAAGTTATTAGATTTGTATCCATGCCTTAAGGCCTTAGCGTTTTATTTAATAGATTTAAGCAAATAGTTACTAGTTTATTAAACTATTTAAAACTTTTTAAAAAATAGAACCAAAGCATAGAAAATTGGAAAGTTTTTGATGTATTTCTTAACGACAAAAAAAATCGGATTTTTATATATACCTAAGTACATATTTCATTTGAAACAAACTCCACGCGTTTTTGTTTATAACAAAATATACACATCTTTATTTTTGATATTTTGGATAGGTAAATTACCTACGGACTGGTTAGTTAGTTTTTATGATAAGTTGTCGTAAAATGAAAAGATGATTTTGTTACAATTTACAAAATTATATAATATAAAGTGAATACATAGTTTAGACTCCTGTCACATGCGCCAAATACGAAAAACAATGCGCCTTTGCAAAATAAAAAGCAGTTTATATAAATACATAAACTACTACTAAATATTAGACGTCAAACATACTGAAACTGAATATCTCATTAGAAATTTTACGTAATGAACGACTTGTACACACAAAGTTTTTTACAGAAACGCTTACATTAACTATAAAACAAATCACTTATAACTAAATATAAAAATAGGCACCGATGTTTTAAGCAAACTACTTCTATATTGTATAAAGGTAGGAGCTAAAATAAATAAGATATTCAAATTTTAAAAGGAATTATTCGACTAGATTTTTACATCTAATTATTTAAATAATCTATTTAATAATAAGTGCTTCTTTGTATTCGTAAACAACATCTCTGTACCCTTTATCAAATGCTTCATGAGTTTTACGATTTACCGCTCTATATTTATATAGCATTAAATATTCAACTATTATGTTGAATAATTATGTTATTTATAACTTTGAAAAAAATTTCTTAACGACCTAAAGTTCTTTCCGAGATATTTTTAAAGACCGAATTGAACAATTAATCCATTTTTGACATAAGGTACAGATTAAACACTGACAGCAGATTTGGCTATTTCAGACTGTCACAGTTGCTCTAATTATACGTTACACTAGAAATCATGCACGACCCAAGGGGATGAATTGTCTCAAAGTCGGGTTGTTCTATTGTAGCAGCTAAAAACAAACAAAACGATTGGATTAATAAATTAATCGAAATTTAAAACGTTACGTAGATTATTTCTACGTTTATCTAGAACAAATTAAGTTCTCTAGTTAAGTAGTTACATAAAAAATTTAAAACACACAGCTAACATTACATTAAAATTAAAGGAATGTTATTGTATAGTAAATAATGTATGTAGTTTTCTATCTTTGCCTACTTTATATTATTTAAAAATATTTTTAAAAAGAACCGATAACCAATAGATACGATAGATTTCAGCAGCAAGAAAGAAAAAATAAGTAGGTATATGTCTATAGGTAGGTATCTATCGATTTATTTACAAAGGTTGTTAAATATAACGTATACTCGTAACCTGCTCTATCTAGTATTTATTTTTATCTGCAAGAAAAAGTCAGAAATATTTCTTTTTTATGACGTGCAAATTTTAACAAAATTTCGGTACCGGTATCCCTACCCTACCCTCGTAAAAATCCGTTGGTAGAGACCAATACCCTAGTAAAAAGTTAATTATATTTAAATTCGTTGAGTATTGTGTTGTTTGTAATTAATCGACGCGTGTCTGTCTAATGAAGGGCGTGAGTAGTATGAGCGTGAGTCGGTTGCGGTACCTCTCTAGCAGGCGTCGCTTGAGGTCGGGCGGGTAGGTCACGTAGATGTAGTGGTCGTTGTCGTCCTCCAGCCCGTCCTCGGGCGCGAGTCGCTCGCGCGCTGGTGACGAATGTGTCGTCATCGACACAGACCCGCTGCCGGCCACGCTGCCCTCCTCGGAGCTGGTAAAAATGTGACGTATTTTCAATTTGTAAAGATGCCATCTCAAAATTAAAGTCTTTTAGCACGATATGGGGACAGCATTGCGCATTCATTGTTCAAAAATGGACTCTACACGCCGAAATATATAGCCTTTAAGAGTAGAATGTTTTAAAATTAATAACTGGGTCATATCTGCCACATTAAGGGACCAATAGCCCTGAGACGGATGGCCAGATTCCAGCATTAGTTATATTTAGAGTGGGATTTTCCTTGGCCAAATGAGTAGCCTGAATTAATAAAAATGTATAATATGTTTTTGAATGATTATTTTAGTACGATTTTTTTTTTCATAAAATGGAAAACAATCCATCCATCTATCTGAAAGATAGTTGACTATTTGACGAAAAGACATGTGACTGCCTTCAAAGTACTTACTCGAAAACTATCCATATAATGTAGTAGCACATGCACAGCGCGAGCGCCAGGCCGGTGGCCAGCGCCAGCAGCAGCGGCCAGGGGAAGGCGCGCGCGGCGGGCGCCGTGTCCTCCCAGTAGCGGTCGCAGCTGAGGTACCAGCACACCGCGCGCTGCATCTCCTCTTTAGTTTAACGTCACGTGGATTATTTGAAATAAATTCAGGTTTTATTCATAAGTAGGTACTTCAATGTTTCATTATTATTTTTTTTATAAAAGTAGCCTAAAAATAAGATAATCTCCGCCGATGTAGCGTTTCTTTGTTTCAGTCGTTTCAGGTCATTTAAAGTATTGGCCTAGTTCTATTGAATTAGATTAATTTGTATAACAGCATTGAAATATACAACCTATACGTACTGTGCTTTCTACGTACAAATAGACCGATTTAACCCAAACTTTTTAAACTCTTTGCAGCTCTACTTATTATTGTATTTTTTGTATTACGGTATTATGGTATATCCATGAACTAAAGATTAAAATTAGCCAAGTGCGTGTCGAGCCACGCGCATGAAGGGTTCCGTAGTTTCCCTCATAATATACGGACTTTCAATAATTTAATCTTTAAAGTTTA
>DVXP01002925.1:0-11993 GCA_018235645.1 Junonia grisea | reverse complement strand
GTCCTTTGCCAAGCCGGTTACCTGGAAGAGATCGCTCATTTAGCGATAAGGTCGCCGTTTGTACTTACATTATAAATGATTGTTTTTCTAAAACTGTATTTTTTGGATGGTGTACAATAAAGGATATTTCATTCATTCATTCATTCATTCATTCATTCATTCACTCTCCCTTATAGGAGAAGAGGCCTATACCCAGCAGTGGGATATGTACAGGCTGTGTTACGTTAGAACATAACTGATCTAGCTAGACAGAAACCAGAATTTCTGGAACAGTATAAATAATCAACCACAATCAAACATTATCGTAGTAAGATGTTTACATCGTACAAGAGTAAAAAGTAGCTAATATCTAATTACTAACAGCTAAGTGGTGGGTACGTCGGAAGGCGCTCATCATTCCGCGTCACACCCGTAATAAAAGAGTTGCGCGGGCGCACGCGATAACAACACGCGGCGATTTGTGGTTTATTTCAGCATTTTATAGGAAAAAGTGGTATAAATCATATTGTATTATAGTTTTTTAGGTTTGCGATTATTAACGAGCCTTTATTTATTATTTTTCTCGCCTCAAAAAGTTTCTTCTTTTTACACATTTTGCATTGTTTAGCATATTACTTTGGACTTTGGAATTATTACATTTTATAAATGACTATTTTCGGAAAAAAAATGAATACTCTGTGAACTCATTCAGGTTCAATCTTTTGCTGAATGTACCATTCGAATTCATTTTGAATAACGGATTGGTAATATGGACACTGCACCTGCTCCGTTCATTATGCATAATATGTATGTGTGAACTTTCTGTATAATTCAAGTAGCAACCTCAATATCTTGATTGTTTGGAGGTTTCTGACAGCTTAGTGCTTTTAGAGTTTTTCTTGGACCAACCAAATTCCAGGATAAATGTCTCGGAAAAAGAAGCACTATACATAAGCCATTGTCTAAATAAAATTTGTGTTGTTTAATAAAAGGTACAAAATGGTAAATGTTATTAAAAAAAACTTGCAGCAAGTTATTTTTAAAGTCCGTTACATAACTAAATTAAAGACCAAAATTTCTTCCATTGATGTAAATGCAGGATCAATTAGCCAAGAAATCGGATACCATTCTAAAGCATATGTATGTATATGTTCGTGACAACATGCAAAACAGTAACTGGTCAAACTGGTACATACCGAAATACCAAACGGTATCAAGCATAACTGGGGTTATGGGTCCACGCGATCGCGATATTTGAATGGGATCGTAAATTTTGGACCTTTTGGTTTTTTATGTTTGGATTCTGGTATTGGGTTTGGTTGTGTGTCAGTGTTAGGCAAAATCACTTGATGAACCTGCTTTTTCTTTTTCTGAAATAATGTTCAATACATTTAAGATCATACAAGTACGAATAGCTATACCTATAGCTAGTAAAGCTTTATTTTCTTTTTTTTCTTTTTAAATTATATCAATTAAAATTTGGAACGGCTGTCCAATACAGTACGTATGAAATTTCTTTTCATTTTTGATTGAAAGGTAATATATAATCATTAGAATAAAACCACTTTAAACTGCGTTAAAATCGCGTATATTAATTATTATTTTTATCATCCCGACGTTTCTAGCACTTTACAGCGTTCGGACCGTCCGTTTAAAGTAGTTTTATTCAAATGTGTAACAATCGCGAAAATCTAAGACAACATTAACATATAATCATCTTTTCAATTAAAACAGTCCTATCAATTATTTAGGCCCATAAATATTCCCTGCAAGTAACGGATAAATCACACGAAGATAATTAATTTAACATCATTATGAGTGTGGCGTTCATCTTAAGGGTTGTTGAAACAATGGATCAAAGGGCCTCTTCTCTCAAGTAGTCAAGAGGAGTCGAGAGGCATTGAGATCGAACAGAAGAGGGCAGTTGTGGTCTTTAAGTCATAGTGATAAGGTCGGTTATTGAATATTAATTATGTAGATGAGTTTAACATCTTGTTGGTAAATGGGACAGTTTTGTCGCATCACTTCTGCATGAAGACTTGATGAGATATTTGACCGCGTTTTTATTTGGTTTTCAAACTGGGTCGTTTAGTTGGTTGTCATAGTTGCCGATAGTGCCATGGCATCCCAGTCAAATGTCAAGTCTCTCTGTGTTACGATGACAGGGATATCGTGAGTAGTCGCTATATCATGTTAAATCTGTGCATATGAATAACTGAATAAATCACTTCCAATAACCAAATTACGACGAAAGTAACTATTTGTTCCTCACGTCTGTGACATTGTTGTGATTTGTCCCTAGATCCTAGCATTTACGTTATAGAGAATTTTCGCCTTCGCGGTTTTAGAACTACACTAAAATACCATAATACTTACAAAATATGTAAATGAGATGTTATTTAATTTATCTTGTGGTACTTTCGTAATTTTTTCCCTGTTTATAATATAATAAGTCGAATATCATGAGAGTCGATCCAGCAGTTCTTGGGTCAGAGTAGTTGGAACTATCCCTATTACGATTAATCCCTACATTGAGAAAATTGTGCTGTTCCCGAGGGTTTTCTAAAGCTTTTTTACGGGCGAAATCTAGTACATAGATAAATATAACAAAATAATCCCAATAGCCAAGTTTGGAGCAAACTGTTAGTTTCCCACGTCGCTATCACTGTGATCTGTGCCTTAACCCTGAAGCATCGCGTGCACAAATACGCCGTTAGAGCGGGTCGACGACCGCGCGCCCGCAGATGAAATGCTCTGTTACGAATGTTGTGGGTTACTTTTTTAATTTTCTTTTTTTTTAATTTTTGTGCAGATTTGCGTGGTGGGATTTGATAGGTTTATTTTTTTTTTTTTGAACAGATTAGTTTATTGTGTTACGAATATTGGGTTGCTTTTTTTTGCAGATTTGTGTAACGGTGTACCATTGATAGGGTTTGCTTTTAATACTCTGTTACGAATATTTTTTTCTAACTTTTTGGCAGATATGCGTATTGGGAAGAATTGATACGTTAGCAATTAATAGATAGTTTGTTAGGAACATTGTGGTGGGTTCTTTTTAAGCTTTTTTTTAATATTGAACAAAGAGGTATTACGAATACCTATTGGCTTGTTTTTTTTTTTGCAAATTTGTTTGGCTGTGTAGGCTTGATAGAGTTTGCTTTCAATATTCTGTTACGATATTTTTAATTTTTTTTCGCAACAATGCATAAATATTAACTATAGGAATATAGGAATATTGTGGTGGGTTACTTTTTTACTTTTATTATTTTTTGTGATTTGCTCGGTGGACAATTTTAATTACTCTGTTGTAAATATTGTAGTGGGCAGAATTTCTTCTTCTTTTTTTATTTTATTTTTTTTATTTGCCGATTTGCGTATTAGATACATTTGATAGGCTAGCATTTCAAAGTTTGTTACGAATTAAATTGTTTTTTATTTTTTTTATATTCTTTTTTTTTTTGTTTAGCTGTGATAGGTTTTGGGATTTTTTATTGAAACGTTAATAAATCTTTGATGTTTTTCTTTGTTTCTTAAATTACGAATTTATAAGAACATACATTAACAGAATATGTGGTGGATTGAGACATGGAATGAAAAATCGTGACATTTTGTTATAGTTACAACTATACATACCTTACTTAATCAAATCATATATTTATATTTTTTATTCACCAACCAATAGTTGGTGTATGTAGTTCATACCATTATAGGTATAAATGAAACTAAAAATCCAGTATTCAATTCTAAAGTCATCGACTAACAGGAAAAATATATAAAAAATAACGGATACAGTCAGCAAAATAATAAAAACGAAACAAGCGCACTCATTAGATCTAAATTGTCAAATTACCCGCGCGTGAAGACTGACAAATGTTTTGTAAGAACAAAAAATATCTTCAAATGTTATGAAGTTTTTACTGGTTTTTAGACTTTGTTTTTTAATTTTTGCGATTTTTGACATGAAATTTTAATCAAAAATTTTGTTGCCTATTTTAGTATTAAATTGACTGTTTCTATCATCATTAACATATACACTATATAAGTAATAATACAATACATTTTTATATGTAAATGTGCAATTTAAGTTTTATTAAGACTTAGGATTCGTTTTTAGCATAATATCATACTAACTTTTTTTATTTTTTCAAAGAATTTCATGCAAAAATTACCAATTTTAGTTTCATTAAAAAACTTTTTAATATAAACTAAAACAAAACT
The DNA here is from genome assembly GCA_018235645.1 of Junonia grisea. Lineage (NCBI taxonomy): Eukaryota > Metazoa > Arthropoda > Insecta > Lepidoptera > Nymphalidae > Junonia > Junonia grisea. The sequence goes on along the minus strand of DVXP01002925.1, from coordinate 7,796 downwards.
ACACAACATTAATAGCACATCATTAAGTATGTCATAACTAGAACAGACATGTCTATTTTTAGCGTACCATGAGATCTCCATAACCAACCACATGACATATTGATACAAGATGATCGAAATTCGGATGCGCTATGTTTTAACAATATCGCTATAGTTGTTCGTACTTAATTTGTTAATACGACTGAGGTATTATTTATAATAATAACAATAATTTACAAAAATAAAGTGTTAAAATATTATATTGGCACATGATTTATTGATTTATTACAAATGAAACTATGTTATGCGTATGAATACGAAAGTTTGTATATTTTCCGCTAAACATAACGCTATGACCGTTGAAGAAATTTTAACTTAGGTATGCACCAGATCAGCTATGGGCTATCTTTAACGTAACACAGGCTGAACATATCCCACTGCTGGGCATGGGCCTCTTCTCCTATTAGGGAGAAGGTATGGAGGTACGCTGCTCCACTGCGGATTGGTGTATATACATGTGTAAGAATTTCTTCCGGCACATGGAGGTTTCCTCACGATGTTTTCCTTCATCGCCGAGCTCGAGATGAATTTAAACACAAATTTAGCACTTGAAAATCCAGCGGTGCTAGACAGGGTTCGAACCCGTGACCTTTGGTTAAGATCCACGTGTTCGTTCCACTAGGCCATCTCGGCTCATGGGCTATCTTTATCAATATTTTATAAAACAAAAAAGTAAGAACTCAGCTTAAATTAATTAAAAATAATTATATGTTATTAAGTGCAAATCAACAGTTTATTTAATTTACGCACAAGGAAAATAAGTCTCGGTATTAATAACTCAAGCAAACGGATAATTATTTAATTTATTACCGTCATAACTTAAGCTGTATTTAAAATCATAGTGCAAACGTGTTTTATATTAACAAAAAAATTATTAAAAAACCAAAAAATCTAATATTAACATACTAAATTATCATAAGAAATGCTAATCCCAACAGTAATTCATAATAAGCGTCCGTTGACCTTATATTAATTAAAACAAAGTTATGTACAGACTATATGCCGTTATATTTTAGTGTTCAGTCTGTCTGTCTATAAAGCTTAATTATTAAATTAAATTATATATATAATTAAACAGGCTTCATAAAAGGAGGGGGTTTCTTAATTCGGCCATTCACAATTCGATATACCTATGATTTTTATTTATTAACTAAATTTATTAAAATAGGCCTAAGTGAATCGCTTTTAAAAAGTGATCTTAAGATGTACAAACCTAGTGCATATCTGTGGGATACCTAATAGATAGCAAGTTAAAATCTATTCTTCTTTCGGATTTTAAAGGATAACTAATTAAAAAATAATAAAATACGATGACGATTCCTACGTATATTTTTTCTAAGTTTTACCTGGATGTAATTAGAAGAACACTTAACAAAAAATACTTGCAAAGAGCAAATCGGGCGTAAGTATGAGAAAAGCATATCCTTCAGCGATTAAAAGGTTTCTTTATAAACATGAATCAAATACATAAAAGCATTTTATTTATCATTAAAAACAAACGATTTAAAGCTCGTTTTATTTCATACATCACTGCGGTCTATTTCAGTATCAAGTCGCCCTTGTTTGTTTGCCTCGCTGGAATTCTTTCGTTGAGATAGGTCGGTGACGGCGACAGATAGCCTACTTGTATGGATAATAATATTAATTGACTTATAGAAGAAGCTGTATATTTGTGTACCTTAGCTACATTTTTTTTTTAATTTTTAATAGCCTGTGTCCGTATGTATTTATTGTGAGAAATCTTACTAGATAATATCGTCTATAAAAGTAAAGAACTTTTATTGATGAGTTGTTGTGTGATGTGTAAAAATACTTCATTTTTATGTTCAATAAAGCGCTTAGGTTTGAAAAGTAAGTACCTACGTACTTAACGAAAAAGTAAATTCTATAGAATTCCCCAGTTTATTTGGCATAAGTATAAATAAGCCAATAAATTAATTTAATTTCAAATCACATTAAAATAATACTGTCAAAATATATTTGAAATATGCGTTCATACATCAAAAAAACGTTTTAAAAATGGAACTCAACGCGATGCAGCTTTAAATATATCAATTTTGCGTACACATTAGTCAATGTCAATTAAACACTTTTCTTTAATACAAAAATTCAAATTTGGAACGAAATTGAAAAAAAAAAAGTTTGAAAAGTTTGACGAACGAAATAAATCTGATGACTCAAGCGCACTGCATGCAGCTGCTCGTCGCACTTAAAAGGGCTTGAGGAAAAAAAACGTCAGTGTGCGTGAGCCGCCCGTGACCTTGACATTGTCGCCCGCGCACTATGTAGTGAATTTCGAATCATTCCATTTTCGAACGAGGAATTCGATTTTTTATATTTTTTTACTTATTTGGATTCCTTATTGTTATGATTCGGTTTTAAGGCACGTCTACACGTGTGTATCATACTTAAAATATATACCTACCTACGTTTTATAGGAAGAAAATAACTCGATCGATTTTTTGCGACATACTTCACTGTTTTGAAAAAATAAATAAAACCAGCAAAAACGAGAAGACAAAAGCCGGAAAAAACATGTAATTTCAGATGATATGAAGTGGTAAAATTATTATTTTTGTATTTTTTTGTAAGGTACATTTTTACAGCCACGTATTATTTTGTTTTCAAAACCACTCACCATCATTTTCACACAATTGACTGTTTTATATAACATTAATTAATGCAAGACGCTATTGTGCGTCCTCGTAGGCGCAGTCGAACACCCATTGAATCCCATGTAGAGGCATGGTCTGCATAATAATGAAAGGCATTCATGAGAGGATATGACATAGACAAACCTTTTTTTTTTTCAACCACTGGAGACGACATCAAAGGTTCACACACTTGACTTAAATAACAGATTATAAAAAATAAGATGGTGGTATTGTTTCGTATTTTTAAGGATAAAATCGATAGAATTTTTAAACCAAATCACAAAGAATTTCAAATAGATAGATAAAATTGATTTAGAACTGAACTTCTTTTGCATATTTAAATGAAAAATGTCTTCTTTTGTAAGAGACTATGATAACAAAAGAAACTTAGGTTTTTTATTGCCATTTGTGCAAATTGTAATCTAGAACTTGCTGGTTATATTAAAAAATATGCTTTGGCTCTATGGACATTTGATATTAAAATTGTTCTATCGTATTCTTATTTCAATAAAAGATACAGTCTTCGCTCCAGGCAGACATACAGTAGCTTTACTGTATGTCTGCTTGTTTATAACGTCTTCAAACTTCTTTTGCCCGGACTAAGTAGTTTAGATTGGTATACTGTTTGAACTTTAGTTTTTTAAGAAAATATCTGTTTGTACCCACTCAATAATTGTGTCTCTTCGTTGAAAAAAGATGGTGCTATCATATTTTGCGTTTACGGTAATCGAGTTCGAGTAGAAAAAATAAACTCGCACTAGACGAGATTTTATGAGCCACGGACGTGCTGCGAAAGCGAACCCGTAGCCTCATCTCTTCTCCCGTAGCCTCAAGGCCATCGCAGGGGGTTTTAGTGAGTGCAATCTCACATAACCCGACCTCCCCTCAGGAGTCGGGTATCTATGAAGATTTACCTTGCGTCAACAAAAAAAGACGAGATTTTATAAGACCATATTTACTGCCTGTTATTTTTTGTAGTTTACTTTTGAATCTTGTTATTACTTTACTTTCAAGATGTATATTTTATCACATATTATAAACCTATCTATTCATAGACTTAAAAACAGATAAAATCTTCTATTTCTGATATTATGATAGGTATATCCATAACCCTGTAATACTGTCAGTTACATTATTGTTCCCAAGCTGTAAGTTTTGCATGCATACAAACCAAATCACTATGCGAAGTCTGCAATGTCTCATGGTCTCTGGAGTAATTACAGCAACCTCGCTGCATATGGCTAACTTATGCAATGTCAGGAACAAATTCTGCATAATTAGAGTACTTATAAGGAGCAATTGTTTCCATCGTTACATCTGTTTTGCCGAGTGAATGTCATTATAGATTTTAGTAGTCTTATCGAGATTTCTATTGGAATAAAATTGTGTTATAGGCCTTTTGCGGGCATCCGGAATGTTACTCAAGATATCAAGTTAGATAATGTTTTGACATTGACTGTCATATACCCTACCCTATGTATATGAATATGATCTCTGTAAAGTGTTCGAAATGCCGAGATGTTAAAAATAATTCATATAAGTATGCAGTTTAATCAGTTTTGATGAAAATGCTAAAACGTATCAGTATTTTTCTGGCCTAACCGTTTTATTTACATGTTTTTTATTACATTCGCCTCGTAAAAAATGATATATATTGTACAGAATAAATCTAATGAATCCATAGTGTTCCACACGATGATTTATATTAAAAAAAAAAACACTTTACTCCTCTCGTTCATACGGACTACACCTGTGTAAATAATTCATAAGCTAAGTTTAGCTATACACGTTCTAAAATATATCGTATGTTTTAGATTATAAGTTACATATTTCATTTAATGTAATTGTATTCATAACCAAACAAAGTTGAAGTCATTAAAACTTTATATTGTACTTAATAAGTCAATGCTTTTTTAACACTTTAAAGGAGTTCCTAATTGGCCTAATGTATTTTCTTATATTATGTGATATTAGCGATTGTAAATCAATTGTAAGTAATATTTTTGGAGTTTTCTTCTTACTTGCTTCATCATAGTTTTGTAAAAACGAAACGAAAAGTTAGATTTTTCGAATACTATAAGTAAGTAAATAGGTAAGTGTTCCAAAAATTTAGATCCGATGAGATGATTATATTTTGATTTGTACCTTTATTTAGTATACATCTAAAGGCTCGTTGCTCATACATATGTAAGGCTATTAGCATAGGCAATTATTTGAAACTTGAAACCAATTAAAACAAATCGATTCCTTACTTTTAAAACTTTAACTTCAACAGATTATAAAATATTACGCATAAACAAGATAAACGAGGAAGCATTATCTATGCCCGAATTGAGATAAAGACAATAATGCCAGTTGTTCTGAAAGCCTCTCCAAACGTTAATAAGTTATATCAATATGGTGATAAGTTGATAAAACATCCGAATTTCACGCTTTATTACTATTGCTTTTTGTTGATTTTTTGTTTTTTTTTTTGTCGGGATACCGTGGAGATATTTTTATAGTTAGTTTCTGTGGGGATTTTAAGTTATTCTTTTTGGTAAATCCTCATCATGAAAAATATATCTAATTAAGACAATTTTGAGTTAAATTCTTATCATTCTACATCTCGAACAATTACTCTGTCTTATAAAATATGGTTTATGGCCCGCGCACACGAAAACAGACTGACGGGAACTTTTTGTTATAAGACACAAAAATATAAGGAATAGTATGAAAAAATCCACCAAAAACCCACACAACTTACAATTAAAATAAGAAAAAAAATTAAAATAATTAAAACATCAAAATTTCATATGAAATTTTCAAGATGGCTATCTCTGTCACGGTTCCGGTGGGCACCTCTGAATAATTAACGATAATTACTGAATACCGCACGGGCACCGTGCGCTTGTTAACTACCGTTGAATACGGATTAGGGATGTGCGAATTGATCGAAAACGAGAATTAATCGTTACTAATCGAATGATTGTATTATGTATACATTCGAATTTAATTTACGAAAAATCTATTATTTTGGTGCCTTTTTTCGAAATTTGCGCTTACTTCGTACTAGTAGCTGAAATATTATCATTTTATTAATCTATGGGTACATCTAATTCTTATTCAATTTTTGTAGAATTGTTTGAGACTGGTTCCTTTTCTTTTCTTGCAGTGGTTTATCCTTCCTATTAGAGCACAAAAATTATACACAAAATTTTTATTTTGTTGTCAAATAAGTGGTAAGTTGTGGTTTTTCCAATGTCCATAAAGTGAAAAAGAGCAAATATACATGTTATATTTTTAATAAGGTAGATTAAAAGATTAGAATAGAAATTAGCTAAAAATAACAAATAAAAAAACACGAATTGGATATAAAAAATGTATAATATAGCCGAAATCAAAAAACATCACGCCAAATATAAGCGAGAAGCATCATCCAATAAGATGTAGGTTATAAAAACCGGACACAATAATTACGGTAAAGTGCCGGCTAAGCCAGTTAGTTTCGATTTATCAAATCATTGGGCTGATAAAATTGTAGCCGTTAACTCGCTTAGTGGCGGGAGTCACGCAAAGCCTGGCTTAGACCACCTGGGTTGGTGGAATTTTTTGTTTATGTGTTGCCAGTAAAACTTAAGTTTTTTATGAACAATGAGTAGTATAGTTAAAAAAAATTGGGTCACCTGATTAAGGAATCACTACCGTCCATAGCCTAACTAAGTTGGACCACCTGGGTTGGTGGATTTTTTAAAATTTAATAAATTCCTCGGCCATTTTTATAGGAATATTGAGGTTTAATTGCTGCGATTATGTTCTATTGGCATTTGCAGCAGCAATGAACAGAAGTAGATTTTTCGTAGACTGAGAAATAGTCTTATAGCAGGCAAAATGTCGGGTCAAATACACATTTCCTCTGTTTTGCGTGCTTCAAAAATGCTGATGCTTCTAAAATTGATACCGTTATTTAATAAGATAGGTATGAACCTATTTGATAAGTTATCCGAGATGATTCACTTAAAAGGAAATGTATGTAAAACAAAAGATCGTTTATAGTCTATTATATTTAATTGCAATAGATCAAGACATTTTTAATTTGCTTGATTATGTCTAAATGGAATAGCTTTATACATAATAATAAATATAATAAACATAAAAAAAAAAAACAAAAAATACAATTACAATAATTGAAATTTAACAACACACGTTGGCGACAAACATAAATAAAATTATGTAATTTTTCTCATATTTTTTTATCATTTGAGTGTAATGCACAAGACATTCCACGAACGTCATAAATATATTTATCTGCATGTTATCACTTATCAGCTATCATAGGATGTCGATAATCATCTCGATTAAATCTTATTCATCTCATATCCTGTAGCTTCAAAAGAATTTGAAAGTTTATTTTTAATATTATTTAAAAGCATCACTATGAAATCGATGTCACATTTCGATACGGTAGGCGTTTTAGTAAACGCGCCCCTAGCACGAGTTGTTAGGTTTCGATGACATTTTCGATCGGTATTCTTCTATGTATGTAGCAATGCCTCTGGTGAAGGGATGCTGCTAAAGTATGAAAAATTAGTCAAAGTATACAGATCGAAAATTAAGTATCAATTAGTTCTATAATAAAAATAAAACCTGTAAAGATATCACTGGTTAATTAATGTCGACAACTGCAATTATTGCATTATTTCCTTATTTTTTTCCTAATTTTCTAAACAACTTCATCACAAATAAATAATTTTTTTACGGGACTAAAACGTCTCCACGTTCCTCAAACAAAATCCCTAAAATCGGTTCACAAATGGCGAAGATATTGAATGGACAGCCGGATATACAAAAAACCATACCGATTTGAAGATCTCCTCCTTTTCCGTTTTATAAAAACTTGAACAAAGTTTACAATAGTCAGAATCTAACACGTTTTGAAAGCATTTTAAACTATTAAACCTCAGAGTTCCGACTCTGCGTGCCATTGCCTCGAAATGCCACATACCACTACACTAAGTATACATAAGTACAGCTTTGTTGGACCAGTACTGTAGGGTTATTCCGACCTTTACATCGACGCTCACTCCACCTCACTCAGGCGAAATTTTGACCTTCACTCACACG
>DVXP01002924.1:0-11993 GCA_018235645.1 Junonia grisea | reverse complement strand
ATTTTTTCATATTTTTAGAAGCAATAGTTTAGTCGGTAGAGGGGGGGACACTTGACTCTAAGAAAATTTGACACTTTAAAGCTTAATATTTCGGAAACAGTTCCTCGTTCGGAAAAATGGTTTTCCCACACCTATAATATTTTTAAACAACCTATCCAATGATACCCTACACCATGAGAATAATAAGAAAAAAATGTTTTGGTCTCACTTTACATACATATAGGGGAGACACCCTAGTGAAAAATATATTTTTTTAGATTTTATTGTCCAACTTTTTAGGCGTGATTCATATGTATACCCATGCCGAATTCTAGCTTTCTAGTATTACGGACCTCGGAGCAAACCCGCGGACAGACAGACAGACAGACGGACGGATATGGCGAAACTATAAGGTTTTCATTTTGATTACGGTACCCTAAAAAAGAACTGCAGTAAAGTGAACAAAGACATGAAAGAATGTAAATGGTAAAACTTAATCATACACAACACTGTTTATAATCTTTCCGACATTTATCAACTACTACCTGAGCGTTATATAATTTTAGATATGAATGAACATCGAACCTGTAAAATAAAACATCTTTTATCTAAAAAAAGGTCTACAATAAAGGTAAACTTATTATACCTACTATCTAGCATTGAGGCTAGACTCACTGACAAAGTATCATGTAAACACTTTTTCGTTCTTCGCCAATACTGTTTGCCTACGTGGAAATGTTGAAATGAGGCTTTAAGGCTTTCACATATAAGAAGAAGTGATACGGCTAAGTGAGTTTAAGACGCGACCGTTTAGATCTTTAGAAATAGAGTGCTTAACCGCAATCGATAATATACGTATTGTCAATATAATAAAATAAAGTAACAGCCTGTTAACGTCCCACTAGTGGGCAAAGGTGTCTTCTTTTATTAAGGAAAAGGTTATGGCTATTAAGGAGAAGCTTAATCTACCACGCTGCTCTACTGCGTTTTGGTGGATAAACATGTGTCCGAATTTCTTCCAACAGGTTTCCTCACGATGTTTTCCTTCATCGTTGAGCAAGAGATGAATTTAAACGCAAGCACTTGAAAATTCAGTACCACAGCCAGAATTTGATCCCGCGACCTTCGGTTTAGATCGACGTGTTCTCACCACTAGGCCATCTCGGCTCATTTACATAAAATATAGACATAGAAACAGGTACGTATAGATCTACGTAAAAATAAGCAATCCATTTATCGCACAGCCACGTATTCCGATTGGTCTCCGATTAATCCATTAATAAATCACTGTTACACACTCGTTTTGGTTTCAATTCAGCCAATGATTAATGTTGGAAATTGGAACGATGTTACATTGATTATATACTATGTGTTCTGAATACAATCCAGTGTTTAAACTACATACCTAACTTTATTATAGCCTCAGTACATTTTTATAACACATCGCAGTTTAATCAATTTTAAATCAACTGAATAAGATGTACTGAAATCAATAGATAGATATTGGCTAGAACTAATCAAATTTTGAATTGACATTTTTCTATATTCTGGACGTCTAGACATTTGTCTAAAAGACGCCCACCAGCACAATAAGGATGACAAAGGTGCTGGATTTTATTTCGGAATTTTCACACATTTTCAGAACTTATGATTTGTTTAAAATTATCTATCTTTAATCTATGGATTATATCATCACTTAAAGAAATCAACATCATACAAAAGCATATAACTGCGGTTACATAATCACATTACACTACAATTGATATTAATTCACCCAACTCCATATATTAATTAGAGTTACGTGTACCTAAATCCACTTGCAATGCAAACATTCTTCTTACAAAGCCCACCAAGCCGTATTAGGGTACTTTTCTAAAGTTTCAAATAAAATTATTATGTAAGATAACTTAAAAATGAAAATATAGTATTCCGAGAAAGCCACGCAAATGAAATTACACAAATGTTAAGAATATACACTTGCAGGAATAATTCCACAAGAGACTTTTGTACAGTCGCGTACAAAAGTTGGATCAAATGTATAATCGCTCTATTTGTTACTTATTTAAAATATAGTAACTACAAACCTTATTTCAAATATGATTTATTAAACTCAAAATTACAAATATTAAACTCAAAGTTACAAATAGTATTTTGTGGACACATTTAAATTAATAACTTTTATTTAGTCCATTAATTTAGATTTTGTTTACTTTAACACTATTCTTTTTGTTAGAACTGTGTACCAAGTAATCATAAAATTATTTTGCTATAATCCCCAAAACTACAGTCACTTGCTTCATCTTCTGAGAATGCTCCGGACAAAAATACGTACATAGATAATCTGTTTAGTATCAAGCCGCATAATTTATACCAGAAATATGCACGCTGATTTCACGGACTATATACTGACATTTAATTTAAAATTAAACTTACAAATGCCCACTAATATAGTTTAATCTCAACCCCTTAAAATTTCACCAACACACTTTTCTTTCTGACAATACAATTATACTTCTCGTATGTCTTGAAGACAAAGCAAGGAGTTACAACAGAAATTTTAAATTGTAACACGGTGATATGAAATCCTCTAAATGTTAAACAAATCTTGTAACTGGAAGATGAAAGATAGAGCATTCTATGTAAGTTATCTTTCGTAACTCATATTTCGACACAATTACTAGATATTATAACCTAAGTGAAGTAAGTGGGGGCAAATGAAAACTTTACTATTTAATAATTGACGATTTTATTTGATTTTCAACGCTTCACTCATAGTAATTACTTATACTATGTAAGTATCTATGGCCCAAAACATACAACATTGTCTCTCTCCAATAAATTATTCATAATTAGTAAAATCTTGAAAAAAACCTCAGTAAAATTATGTGAAAATAAAAGACAAGACCAGTTTGTACCTTTCCTGACAACACACATGTGATCGTGATCACACATTTGTGTTATTTTAATCGGGTTAAGTCCCTAGGTAATACCTAGCATGTGTGCTTTTAATACCTAGTAATTGTAGAAGTTATTTCCGTCGTTACTAACCGAATTAGCCACTTTGTTTTAGTGAACTGTTGTGTTAACTTCTGTAATTAGTAATTACAAATCTCAGTACAATTTTAGTCTAATGGGTTCAATTACGGATATTAACAAGCTTTTATTAACTTAACAAGCTAACTTTAGACCACATTCGCTGTAACATTATCACACATTTGTGTAATTTCATCACGAAATATTGCATTTGACTGTCACACATATTTCATATTCTGATCGCTATTGTATGCGACAAAAGCCCCGTTGAATATGAATGCACATAAGGATTTTCTCTATTCGATTTTTGAGTATAGAAATACACACATACAATACTAACTTTAAGATAATAACTCTTATTTTTATTTTATTTACAGGCTCTTTGTGTGCCTATGTATGTGCCTAAATATTTACTACATTAACTTTGTACACTTTAATTTGCTATCGATCGGCCAATTAACCCAAGTTTTCGTCTCATTAATTTTTTAAAGTCATCAATTAAATCGTCCTTCACAATTCCACTTCATTAACTATCTTAACAATTAGACTAAGGGTTTGTTACCGATTAATTTGTAAAACAACTAATTACGTTAAGGTAATGTTTCACAATATCCAAGTAAAAGATCGTAATCGTCTAATAACTACCTTATTTGACAGATGGTCTGTACATAATTTAATACCGGGTGTATTAAACTATGCACTAAAGTTCACTAATAAAACTTATTTGGAGTCTGTGAAAAAGGGTCTGTTTTTTACTTTTAATTAATTTCTTTAATGAAAAATCTTTAATATTCTAGTCTTAAAACTGCTGTTTATGCTGGTTCTGCGCTTCTTCGTGTAATCCTGCTGGGATACTTACAAATTCTCAAAAGCGCGATTATAACGTTCCGAATTGCCTTCCGACGGCCCTTCATGATTTCTGAACGAAAATTGGCTACATGACGCTTCGTGATTATACTCGTAGACTTTAATTATTTTTGTATTTTTCATATCAGCAAACTAGTCTAAAGAGTATTTTCTGAAACATGTTTTGACATCCTTTCTCAACTTAATTAGGTACTTACGCTAAAATATATTAAGTAAGAATAAATAGTTTACATTTTATTTTGAAAGTTTTATACACGATTTTCTCTGTTTGTTTACTTCATGTTTATGATTAGCTTATGACATTTTTGACCCAATATTATGTAACAAAACCGAAAAGGACGGACAAAAAATGCCTAATATTATTACATTTAAACAAAAAAAAGACCGCTAGCGTTTTAACATTACATCTTAGCATACATATTTGTGAATAACAAAATGGAATAACCAAATAACGAAAATAAATTTTAGAATTTTATTATTAAGCTCCCAAGTTTAATCTACATCGCCGTCAAATTATACAGTTGTAGATTAGAATAAAGATTAGCGTTTTCCTTTATTCAAATATACCAAAAGTAAAATGCATGTCTGGAGATGGAAAACAGATAACTCTCTTTAATCATTGTCTAAACTCTAGACTGACGCGTCAGTTTTTAAACGAGATTTTCGCGTAAGAAAAGCTGTCTTTGTCTTTACTTTTTGTTTAATTTTCGCGTTTTTTGCAAATGAAACATCAATCTTATTAAAAGGAAATATTAAATAAACTTATTTGTTAAAAATATTCTTAGAGAAATTACATACCAATCTCGAATAATGTTTTAATACCTATAAAACTTATAAAGACTTTTTATAATTCTCATAAGTACCTTACTTGTAACAACATCACATTTTCGATACAAGGCAATGACTTTCGCTTTGAAATTCAGATTTAATAACTATCTGCACACACGAAGATTAACTTTGAAAATCAAAAAACTTCTCAAAGCACTAAGTGCTTGCCTCAAACAATGTAATTTCAAAGTAAATTTTCGTGTTGCATTTGCAAATGGAGTGCTGTTTTAAAAATAATACGTAAACGTTTTTATAACAGCTTTACCCTGCTTACACTAGGGACCGCACGGCAAAGTATTTTTCCTTATGTACGTAATAAATTTTACGTACGTAAAATAACACATACCTACATAAGTTGTCATAAAGAGATTAACGTGAATATAATAATACCATCTAAAACATATTAACTATACGGTACTAAGACGTGGACACTGACAGTGGCTCTAGTCCTGCACTGATTCAAAGTCGCTCAGCGTGCTATGGAGCTAGCTCGGAGTCTCTTTCAAAAATTAAATCAGATATGAGGTTATCCGCGAAAAAGCCAAAGTACGAGTACCTAACGGATAGCTTGCAGAATCAGAAAGCTGAAGTGGTAGTGAGCTGGCTACGTTTGTCGCAGGACCGATGATCATTGGAGCAGACGAGTCCGGGAGTGGAGACCGCGTCTTGGTAAACATAGTATAGAACGCCCTCCGGCCCGCTGGACTGATGACACACGCAAAAAGTGGACACACGTTGCCGGAGTGTACTGGATGACGGTTGCGGAGGATCACGGTATTGGCGCAGGGAAAGCGTACGTCTAGCATTGGACTGCGTTTGCCTAACGACGACAAAAACATTTCAGCTAAATCAATGTCTAAGATATGAAGAATGTACATTTTTAATAAGGAAGAAAATAATTTTCTCGAAACAGAGTTTTATTTATATTTGAGAAGTGTCGAAGTGAAGCAACCTTCGCCTCGCGCCGCCTCGAGCCGCCTCGTGGTTGATAGGGAAATTGCTATTATTTCAGCAGATAATAGCTTTACGCAATTTTTTTTTATAAGATAACTTGCTGCCTTTTCATTTCGCCTCAAGTAAATATACTTTTGTAGATTAGAATGTTCTATGTATAAAGTTTATCTAGGTCTAATAAATATTTTAAAGCAAATTAAATCGAACAATAGATTGCAGTTAGATCCTCTGATATTTACCTTGTAGCATATTAATTTTAATATATAATAATAAAGCATCTTTAAATACTGATATAATTAAAATCATTTTATTTGTAGATATAAATTATAATTACACGAATTTCAACTACCCATACATCATTCATTTCCTATCTCGCTACGTCCCGAAAACCGAATACTAACAGTAACTTTCTGCGAATTTGAATAAATTGATGGAGATTGATTCATGGTTCATACTTGGAAGCATGTTTAATTTCGCGGATTTCCTTCTCGAACCGACGCAAATCAATTATTGTACCCCCTTCCACCGCGTGGAGAGGTCGTAGATTTAAATTACGACTAAACGCTGACACATTGCTAGGATCGCTAATATGACAGTATGGTAATTGGAAATTACAGATATCTGGTTAACCGCTATAAAATATAAGAATTTGAAGCGAGCTGCTTATACTCGCAGATACAGCGTCTAATAACTTATTATTATAGACGTGTAACCTTAGGTAGGTTACATGTCTTAAATTTGATAACATATTTAGTGTCAATTTTCTAAAGCCATTTGTAATTTACGAACACCTAAAAGCTAAAAGTGTCTAGGGGAAAACTAATTTAGAACCAATAGCTGGTAGGTACATACGCTTAATTATGCATTTCATGACAGAAAGAACTGACGATTTAATATATTTTATATCGACCTACACATATGTATCATAATATTTAAAGCAAGAAAAGCATCGGTTAATGAAGCAAAACCTCCTAAAGCAAGCCGAGCGAGTAATCGAATAATGCGTCACCTAAAATTGCGCCTACTTACGTTTATCAGAACACCTTTGTAAAGCTCCGTGAAATAAAATGCCTTACCCCGACGATACATTGCGAGAAATCCACGGAAAATATTGAAGGATTTGAAATAGGATATTTGATAGGATGAAAAGAAGTAAAATAAGATACAACAAATCTGAACATACACATACATAATATTAGTAATTGTCGGGGCTTCGCTCATGTTTGCCTACAAATATATTTATCGCTGATTAACCACTTTAGTGCCTAAGGGTCTTTTTCAAGTTTCTTGTCAAATGTCAATCTTCCAGGTATCACCATTCTGGGAGGGGCAGCAATAGCGATCTCGCTGCCTCTCTGTTTCCGACGGATATCTATGAAGATTTACCCTACGTCAACAAAAAAAGGTGTCACCATTCCAGAGATATCATGAAGAATAAGTTTAATATAGAGTTGCCATTTATTAGAAAAATTGAGTATAACTGATTTCAAAGATAATCATAGAGTACAGACGTACATTTTTTTTTTTAATTGAATTGCTACAAAAATTACAACTAAATAATTCATAAATTGAAGATTTTTTAATGAAAAAGAGTATTTTTGTGTACTCTACTACTACGTAGTGCTGTGAATTAAAGAGTAAGCCCTCCTCATAAAGAGTTCGTTACTCTATTTTAGAGTAAGGTTGAAAACCCTAACTACATAGTAGATACGTGCATAGATTAAAGCATAGTGCTTAAATACAGAAGCATCGACGAGCACGTAAGCCGTACATGACTTTGATAGCGTCACGTAGGCATTCGACAGCCCCAAACGAGACCACTGCCTATGAAAGTTGCTTGAAGCGCTTGTAATACAATAAAATTCTGTTCTTTAACTTTATTAGTCATTACTATGTCCATTACAATATTTTCATGTAAATAAGTATCATCTAAAATTGTTACTTAATTAATTAATTTAATTGTTACTTGTTAAGTTGAAGTCAAGTAGGTAGGTATAATGTCAATTAACACTCAAAGTTGTTACTGCTACCCAAAGTAAACACGCAATATCACGAACATCAAGGAGTAGGTATATAACTGAAGATTTAAATAAAATCTGAAGTGTTCAAGATTAAACTAACCCAAATAATCTAAGATGAAAACGAAAATGAAAAAAAATAAAAGAAAACAGTTGAATGACAATACCTACACGGCTACCTACGGAGATGCACTTATCATTGCATTATGTAAATTGTGCATTGCATCTTATATCAAGCGTATACCTAATAACTAAATTCAAACCCGAACTTGGTTACAAAAACTTCTATTAGCTGTATCAAAAGTAAACACCTCCTTAAAAAATATTAAAAGGCTTTCATATGATCATAACCAGTAGCCATTGTACGATTTCTTCCGTACTTTTTCCCCTGTGACTCATAAGGAAAATAATTCTGGGATGAGCTGCCTTTGGGATCAATTGATATTGATAGTTACACGAACCACATTATCAGTTCACGAATCTTACGGTCGGAAATTAGACCTTCAACTATTGATATAACTTTCTATCACAGAATAAGAAATTACTATCTACAGTAGAAAATCTTTGTATAAAGTAGGTGTACGAAATATATGTATATATAATATTTCAAATTTTGTTTTGATCCAAGTTGAAGGAAAATTTTATTTATCGTCTTAAAATCTAAAATGCAGCGACACCAGACAATTTTAAGCTCCTACACAAGAGCAACTTTCAGCCGAGAGGAATAAACTTTATCTCCATCTCGGAATAGTTTCCTGCCCTACGGCGTTGAACGTTTAGTTATTCCGCGGAATAAAAGAAAATCCAGTTGGCCACAATTCGCAGAGTATTGAAAATCAATTTGATGCAAGTGTATTTTCTTAGGATCTAGTAGAGTATCTGTTTCTAATTTTATGAAATTCGATATATTAAATGAAACGAAAAATTTAAATGATATAATATTATAATTTTAAAAAATCATACTTTTTATGTTACGAGGCAAAAGATTATGTTTAATGAAGATGTTTGTTGCTCTTTCACAGCAAAATAGTTGAACCGATTTGGCTGAAATTTGAATAGAAATAACAGCTTATAATAATTATACCTTGGAATATGATACAAGCTACTTATTTCTTCCAAAAAATATAGTTCCGACAGGAATTACCTACATACAATTGTTATAAGCGCAGACGAAATCTTAGGTACAGTTAGTTAGCAGTGTACATAGGTATATGTATGTACAATTATATCACGTGATGGATGATTTTATTTTAAAAATTTTTATATATCTATTTAGAAAATGTAAGTGTAATATGTAGATAAAAAAAACTCAAAACGAAAAAAAAAATTAAAACTAGGGAACAAAATACAGCTTTATCTTGCTTTGTTTTTGTTTTGAGCTCCTCCTTTTTTTAAAAAAACTTCCTCCTTTTTTTTAATCGGCTAAATTAAAATCAATATAAAACATTATTTAACATATTCGCTGCTGTTACGTATCATGGTAGACTTTAAATTATTGAGTTTTTTAAACTCAATAATTTAAAGTAGAAGGCAAAGAAATAAAATTTTCGCAATGGCAGCAGTTCGTAGGGGGACGTGGAGGTATTTTGAATTATGCAGGAGATTAAACTGCGCTCAGTTCACGTTCGCCTTTAGATTACCTATTGTCAGTCACGTTAATGTGCAGTGTATAATATGCCGAGAAAAACAATTTGATTTCCTACTAGCTTTTGCCTGGAGATTCGCTTTGTTTTTGTCAATTTGCAATTTTGATTTTGCTATTTTAAAAAGGCAGGTTAATTTTTTACCGCATGTCAACGAAATACTTTCTATAAGTCTATAAGTCTCTCTGTCCGTCTATGTCAAAACTTTTACAGAATTACATTAATACTTTAAGTTTTTACATAAATATGAAGCAGATACTTTTATTGACTATATACAAGACAATGTTTTCTTATGTAATACATAGTTCTTTTAAAGTATTCCCTAGGTTCCCTAGCCATTTAATTGAGTATTACTAACGTCCCGTTTTTAGTAGGTGTCCCCGAAGGTGGCACCGGGATGCAAAAATGTCTTGTGTTTAAATCGAAATAAATAACAACACCAAAAAACTAATTTGGTAACGCGGAATATAGTTAAATAGTATTTTTATATTTAAATAGTATTTTAAATATATATAATTTTTTAATTATGATAATAAAATTTAAAATATTTTTATAAATTAATAGATACCTATTTAAAAACATGCTGCCTATAAACATATATGTATAGATACATGATAAAAACGTTAATTAGAGGAAATATAGAAATAGAAAGAAATATTGATAAATAAAATTTTATTGAAAAACGATTTTTAAATATCCATAATTAGTTAAATCATCTATTACACTTTTAACGGTATTTGTATATTTCTCTGTAGCCTCAATTTTGTCTGCTTCTGTACTGAGTATGATTTTGCTTCTTACATGGCCTTCTTGTTGCAAACCACTGGCCAGCCAAATAGCGGTGTTCACCACAATAAGACATGCTGGGCCAACAATTTGTAAATCATTAAGGAACATTTCCTTACTGTAAATATTACTAGGATTTAAATTAAACTCGATAAGAGTTTGTTCAAACATTTGGTAATATGTGTCCAACATTTGGTCAAAATGGTCACTTCTCAAGAGTGTTGTAGTACTGCTTACAATCAAATATAATACATCGAAAGCTGGGCTGCATACTCGTGTTGTTTGATAATCTATTATACAAGTTGAGATTGGTTTGTCATCCTGAAATAAAAATAGATTCATTGGTTACTAGCAGTGTTGGGCAAATTTTAATTGTATAAACAATTAAAAATTGAAAACAAAAGTTTGTAGGAAATAACTTACTTTCAAACTTACTACTAACTTTTAATTGTAAATTGTTCATACAATTAAAATCTGCCCAACACTGGTTACTAGTTACATTTTGTATAAGAAAAACAATCTGCTATAATGATAATGTTATCTGCCTGGTGGAGTTCAACTTCCATAAATAATAATAAATCTTTTATGATTACAAATATAATTTTTATACTGTGATTTATTTGCATTAATATACCATTTTAAAACTACAATCTACAGTAAGCAAAATAATTACCTTCAAATATAATGAACATATAAATTGTTTTTGTACCCAAAATAATAGTACTATTAGCTTTAGATTGATGGAGCTGTTTTAGTTTTTTATATATTATACTATTTGCTCAGTTATTGCTCAAAGCAATGAAAAATTATTACGTTAAAAAAGTCTATTACCTCATACTGAAACAGTAAATTTTCTTTCCATATATCTCCGTGACAAAGACATAATCTTGTGGCAGAGTTTGTTGCTGTTTCAATAAAATCAGCACATTTCCGTTCCAGTATTTCTAATAAAGGTATATAAGAAGTATCTTGAAATTTTACTAAAGCTTTCCTTAGTCTATCTATCAAAATATTTATGTAACGATTATTAGTTTTCTCCGTTAAAGGAATACAATATTTTTTGGCCTCTTCAAACATATCACAGTTTCGTTCCTCCAATATAAATGAGAGTGCATGGAATTTGGCTAAAGATTTTAATGCTACAGTTATGTGATCTATGTCTAAAAACATACTGTTCACATATGGCTTGTAACCTATTTCACACATATTCTGCATTGCAATCACTTCTTTACAATATTCAGGACATACATAATAACATTTAGGAATGACATATTGACTAGACAGTGTAAGATCTTTTTGTAACTCTTTATAAGTATTAAGAAGTTTGTTGTAAACAAATATTTCTCTCGCGAACATAACACTCACTGCGCCGCTAACTCGATATCTTTCATCCGTAGGCGCTAGCTTCAAAACAATAGAAAAACTAACATTTTTTTCACAAGTTTTGCCAATTAAAATCGTCGGTACAAGAACGCCGAAATAGTTTTGGCCTATGTTTTCAAAACTTTTTTTATTAAAGCTCCATTGTTTCAACTGAAGTGCTGTAGCTACGTTGCTCATAACAACATTCAAGTATTCTTCTGAAATATCACTCATTTTTTAATTGCATTTGTATTTGTGGATTTAAAATAAGTAAAACAAAATAACCTTATATAAAGTACATAATGATAGCTTTTTGTAAATAAAATTATAAAAGTCAATGTCAAAATGACACTAATTTTGCCTGACATTTGGCTATCAATGCTATGGCTCCTCCACACATTACCGAACTAGTTCGTACACGTTGGCGAATGCATTCGCTACTGTACCACCTCAAAATATCAATACTGCATAACTAACCGCGATTGTAAAATAAAATATTATTTAATAGAATATAGAAGTCATT
>DVXP01002923.1:0-11994 GCA_018235645.1 Junonia grisea | reverse complement strand
GAGGGTTGCGGAGGATCGGGATGTTTGGCGCAAACTTGGGGAGGCCTATGTCCAGCAGTGGACTGCGATTGGCTGCCAACGACGACGACTATCTTTATATATCTAAGGGCTAGTAGTACTTTGAAATTAATCTTTATAACTAGTAAAAACTTTGGTTATAACAAATACCTAAACAGCTGACCAACCATCTAAAGATATAACACATACCCATTATGAGCGTCAAATAATACGTCATACTGAAAGTATACTGTATGATAGTAAAGGTATTTTTAAGTAAACAAAAAAGGGGGATTTCATAAACAATAGATAAAGCGTGTTTAAAAAAAACCTAATCAGTAAAAATTGAAGCAAAAATGTTTTATTGGTTATTTAACGCTTCAATAAAAGTAATAAGTATAAATTATCCAAACAATAGTTTGCGTATATTCACAGCAATTTATTAGTATTTCGTTTATTGACTAAATACAAAATTAGTTTAATTAACGTAACCGTGGCTAATTGTGTGTATATTGTTGTTTATTGCACAATATTTATTGTTATTTCGTATATGTCACCGTAAATTGTAAAAACCGTTAGATTATAATATGTCTAAGCAAGATTGTAAACAGTCGAAAGATTGTAAAACGTAAAAAATTATAATTTAATTTAGCATTTATTTTTCGATAAATTACGATCTAAATTGCTTATATTGAGTTAGGTTAGGTTTATATTTAATTATTAAATAAGTTTTAACCTAACCCAACTCGTTTCAAATAATTAAAAAAAAACCTAACCTAACCTAACTTTTGTATGGAGTTTACAATATATCGACACTTTACAATCGCACTGGAGATTTTGTAATCTAACGCTTTTTACAATTTTACACAACAAACATTGTAAACGTGTTTTAAAACACACTTGAAAATCCAGCGGTGCTAGCCAGGGTTTGAACCCGTGATCTTTGGTTAAGATCCACGTGTTTGCATCACTAGGCCATCTCGGCTCTCTGCTCGTAGTACGGATATATTCCCTTTTCTATCCGACACCACTTCTTTGGCTATACAAGTGTTTCTGTATGACACTTCATAAAAATATTATAGACCTTTATGAAGTTGATAATACAAAAATGACTGAAAAACAATGTGCAAACTTTACATAACTAACAATGCAAAATTGAATTAAATTGGTTGATTATGAAATTAGAGTCGTGAATGATAATGTTCATTAATCATTGTAAAACTTGACGTTTAAGTACACGTGGTATTATTTCACGGCGTTTTGACTGCGGAACCCTAAAAAGTATATGCAATTATAATAATCTTTCTTCTCGGGTTTAAATTTCGGAAACCGTAGTAGATTTTTTTGACTTTCAGCATGTGAATATTGGTTATTCCAAATCTGAATAAAAACATTTCATTACATTTCATAATCGTGTCAACATGTATACTTGATTTAATTAGTAAACTACCGTTCGTAAAAAAGAACTAAAATAATCTTACAAATCTCAGATTTAAGTAGCAAAAAATGACTTCTTATTTATACCAAATCAAGTGGGCAACAATTAGAGGTGCTCGTATCGTCAGTTAATCCTTGATAGCCTGATAGTTTACACGTATATTTACTTATACAAAGTTTTCTTGATCATTATAATCGGATTTTTGTTGAGAACCAAGGTACGGCATTAAAATATTAATAACTCATTAAATCTTTTATATTATTAGCACGTAAAATTTGCATACAACCTCATTTAGTCTTATAAGCTAAGGCCGCACTACGATTTTTAATCGCCCCCTGTACCCCTCCCCCTAGATGTTACGTAACATTTTATCAAAAATTTTAGGTCAAAAAGGTCACTAGAATAATTTTCGAGATCATTTTCATCTAAAAATCACAATTATGTCGTTACGTAACGCGTTGTTGTTATACCCCCTCCTGGCCCCATAAAGCAACGTAACGTTTTACAAGACCCTCCCCTCCCCCCAACTGCGTTACGTAATACTTGAATGAACCCAAACAATAGTAGCCTCCGCACTGGCGAATTTTTCCCGCGACTGTCTGTTGCCTATGGGACTAATGTCAACCTCATTAGTCCCATTGGCAAGTAGTACCCTGGTCGCAGCTGATTCCGCCAACAGAGAGTGGTGTGTCGTTGGCGCGGGGGACAGAAGGGCCCCCGATCCGATTCGTTGGTCAATCGTCGGACTCCACACCGGTCTCCCTCACCGGCACGGCAATCAACCAACGGACTTTTTTCGGCGGCGGCGGAACAGCCTCCTAAGCAGGGATGGCTTAGATTCGGGTCCCCTTCGTACCACCGGGCGGCCAGCGGTCAACCGTTTCATCGGGTCTCCCTGGACCCCGCGACAACGCCACACGCTCCATCGTAAAAAATGCCGCACCGCTAGCGTAGGACCAGATACTGACGGTGCTACCACACAATAGGAGAAGGACAGGTTGGGAGAGAGGAAATTGGGCCTCCGGTAACCTCACTCACGCGGTGGAACACGACGCAAGCGTCATTTTGCGCCAGTTTTCTATGAGGCCGTGGCATCACTCCGGTTGAACCGACCTATTCATGCAGATTTCCCACGGTTACATGGCTCTCCCACGGTTGGATTTAGTAATTACAATTTTTATATTTTATTTTCTTTATTTTATTCTTATATTTTAAAACAATTTTAATTAACTTAAATATAATAAGAAATAGTAAAATAAATGAAATAGTAATCGTGAGAATAGAATAATGTGTATGGAATACATTGTCATTTAACAATGGCAGGTTTTTCGTTAATAATTTTAGTTAAATCAGAAATTAATTTATCATTATGATTATATTTTGTAAAATCGTCTAAATCTACATTTTGAACGAAAGAGGAAAATTTATTAATTAAATTAATTTTATCATTTATAATACAAAAAGAGTCGTTAATGATGTTAAAAACTAATATAGGAGTAATTGTCTTGCACTCTTTGTAACATGCTGGTGCCGATTATCACAATTTCACGTATTTCCCTAACACAACACGCAATAGAGATTTTATCCGGTTTTGTTTGCACAAAAATCCACTGATTCTTTCTACTCGTAACACCCCGTTCCCACTTGTCTATGGAGTGTTCGAGGTAAGGAGAATCATCGCTATACATTGGAAAGTCCCTCCCTCCCTCATATGTATTAAATCGGTGGCGCCACAATAGCATCAGGGTAAAATCGATAAGCCAACTTATTCACAGAATAAAAATAAAAATTAACGTTTTCTCAAAGGATATTATTTACTACAATATGATGTACTACGTGAGTAGTTGAATAAAGAATATTTAATTTATTTAATTTATAGTTATAATATAATAATATATACGGACAAATCACACCGATTGAGCTAGTCCCAAAGTAAGTTCGAGACTTGTGTTATGGGATACTAACTCAGCGATACTATATTTATAATAGATACATATATAAATACACATCCAAGACCCAGGCCAATCAGGAAAAGATCGTTTTCCACCATGACCTGGCCGGGGATCGAACCCGGGGCCTCCACGTCGCAGGCAGGCGTGTTGACCGTTGCGCCACGGAGGTTGTCAAAATTACGTTATGCTAATAATAGAGAGAATAGCATAAACCGAATTGTATATTAACATTGATTCACAACTAATCAAACATGTATAACTTCAAAGTTGGAATACATCAAAGAGGTTGGTGCTGGTGCTGTTTGGCTTTCACCGATATTCCAGTCTCTGATGTACGATTTTGGATACGATATTGTCGATTTCTATGCTATTCACGATGAATACGGTACAATGGAGGACTTTGATGCACTTCTCGACAAAGCTAATGAACTAGGTGAGCTTGTAAATTAACTACAAAGCCCTTATATTAAATATGAAAGTCCTCAGGTATTAAAAAATTCAAGTGATTTAAACTGAAGTGAAAATTAAAGTGACAAAACTCTTCTAAAAAGAAACGTGGAAACGGTCTATTCATAAGGTACTTAAAATTTTATTTGAAGAACAGAGATGGGTATAATCCGGCTTATTCTTGTAATAGAAAGCCTTGAGGTGGAGCTTGGGCAGTAACATCCATTAGGCTTACCTAGATTGCAAATTGCTATCTCAACAATAAATTGTTTTTGTAAGAAATATTTTTCTGCGATGTTTTCTGAGTTACAATTTTAACCCAGATGTAGTATTCAGGATACCTACATTATATTGTAGGATGGCATTATAATTAGTTTTAATTGTTATTGTTTAAAGTCTAATTGAAAAATAGTTTGTATTTAAAGTAAAACCACAATTTTA
This sequence comes from Junonia grisea, assembly GCA_018235645.1. NCBI lineage: Eukaryota > Metazoa > Arthropoda > Insecta > Lepidoptera > Nymphalidae > Junonia > Junonia grisea. Next base: position 7,719 of record DVXP01002923.1, on the reverse strand, counting down.
AGTGGAATACTCTTGTTACGATTAAATAAATAAACAAACTTCTTATTTATTTTAAATACAAATTTCGATTCGTAACTTTGAGGTTAATTTTAACTGTTTTTTGCAAAATAAAATATACCTATAATTTCCAAAATATTTTGCAAATAATGACGTGTAGTAATACAATATTGGATCACATTTGCAGACATCAAAATCGTATTGGATCTCGTTCCCAATCATACATCAAACGAAAGCGTGTGGTTCCAAGAAGCTCTTAACGGCAATGAAAATACTATTTTGTCTGGCAACAGACAATTACCCAATAATTTGGTATTTATCTTAAACGTATTTCTATTTATTTATCAAATATTTTGTACAAAGTATTTTCTAATAATGTAATAAATTACTTATTTCAATGAGCTCCTTTAACTGATTTTATTCAAGTCTAATATTATTTAAGCGAAGCCATTTCCGAGGAAGCGCTTGGGGATACAGAGAAGAAGTCGGAAAGTATTATTTGCATCAATTCGTTGTGGGACAGCCAGATTTAACCTACCGCAATCCTGAAGTCATGGAAATGAACGTTAGTTTAAAAACTCGCATTTACTCGGGAAATATTGTACCAAGTGTTTTTTTCAGAACAGTATTCGCTTCTGGTTGGAAAAATGTATTGCTGGATTTAGAGTTGACGCCGTTAATTGCCTATTTGAATTCGATAAAAATCTTTATGGTGGATGATATCCAGATGAGCCTGTCTCAGGAAGAACTGACATTGATCCTGAGTCACATGACTTTTTGAGCCATATTTATACAAAATACCAAAATGAGATTTATTACACTGTTTATGAGTGAAGAAATATTTTCGATGAATATAGCGAAAAGGATGGTCTTGCAAGAGTAATGATGACGGAAGTTTATGCGGCTATTCAGGACGTGGTAAAGTATTTCGGGGAAGGTAACAAGAATGGTGCTCGGATGCCCTTTAATTTGATTTGACTACTGATGTCGATGCCTCATCTAGTGCCGCTGATATTAAACGTGCAGTTGATAAGTTTTTAACTTACAAACCAGTTGGCAAGAATGCTAATTGGGTGGTACGTAAAACAATACCGCAGTGAATTCTTGAATATTTTTGTCATGTAATGTAATTTTTAAATTTCTCTAGGTCGGCAATCATGATAACAGTCTGATAGCAACAAGATATGGTACTTCATTGGTTGGTGGCATCAACATGATTGTATTGCTCCTGCCTGGAGTAGGAGTGACGTATATGGTAAAATATAAACACTGATGAATGATGATGAATAAGAAACATAACAATAGGTATGTTATTTACAGGGAGAAGAAATTGGCATGGTTGACGGATATGTAAGCTGGGAAGATACTGTTGACCCATCAGGGTGCAATACTAATGATCCCATTAACTACGTGCTTTCTTCAAGAGATCCAGAACGGACTCATTCCAGTGGAATTCTGAGAAAAATGCACGTAGAGAAACATGTTTTTAAATGTTTCTTTAAACATTTGCATTCAAATTAAGCTCTTGTCAATGTATTTAAAGGGAAAATAAAACATTAAAAAAAATAAATGTCTTTTAAGGTTTTTCAACTGCTGACAAGACCTGGCTACCTGTTGCTGAGGGTTATGAAGGTTTAAACGTGGAAGTTCAGAAGGCTGCTAAAAGGTCCCATTTAAAAGTTTACCAAGCATTGGCTAATTTGCGTCTAGAGATCATTCCGTTTTGAACGCTATGACTCTTTTGGCTCTTAATAATGACGTTTATGTATTTAGAAGGTATGTATGTAGTTTAAACAAAATTTTAGTCACACACAGTTTAAGTCTATTCCGCAGTGTCATGTGCGCTAATTTTGTACATTTATCATAATGTTACTCGTACCCAACCACTTACTGGTTGTATAGTAATTAATGTTTATAGCCTGTACACTACTACTATATGTCTCTTTAAAAAATGTGCTATTGCCAAAGGCTATATACTGTTAGCAGTATAAATGCCAAAAATATGTGACTAAACAATATTTTATTTTTTAAAATGTTATTCAGATAGTACAATGGAGAAACATATATCGTATTAATTAATATGCGGAATACGAAGTACGTGATTGATTTGACATAATTCGAAAATGTCAGCGGTGAGGCTAATGTTGTAAGGAGTATTAAATCTCCCAAAGAGGAACGGTGAGCATTAATACAATTATAACTCTATTTATGCTTCATACAATATTTCCCAAAGTTCAAACGTTTGAAACATGGCTGAACAGATTTGAATATTTAATGAAGTGATGAATTCATTTAGGACACGTTGTAATCATTCTCTTTATATAATGACTAGCTTTAACAAACGTGACATTTTAGTAAGAGTAATCATAATCCGCTATATATCCACAGTTGTGTCCTCTTGTTAATAAAATTAGTGCGATATCAATTATCTCTATTATACTTATTATAATTTGATGTACCTTTCCTTAATATTTAATTCAATAAACAGTTGTTCAAATTAGCCGCGGTCGCAGCTCGAAATCTTGGGTAGGGTCACATGTTTTGTGGGGGTTACAAATAAAATTCCTGACTTTATAGAACAGTTATTTGGTGCTATTTCTTATAATTAGCTTAAAACGTTTCGGTGAGTTTCGAAAATTTGAGATTTTGACACGTTTTATTCGAATTTTTACTTAGCCACCAAAGATTTTTCATGTGACACGTATGGTTTTGGGGGGGTCATGTCCCCTGTGACCCACCCTTCGGACCGCGCCTGGTTCAAATGTAGTCGGTAATTTGTGCGTTTGACATAATATTACTTCAATGTTAAACTTATTTTCAAATATCATAACAACAGATGTACAGATTTTAACATTTATTCGTAATTTTCAGTGATATCTTCGATGTATCAGCACTGCCTGTAGCCGGATATGAAGGATTAGTTTTGAAGCTAATATACCTTTACACAAGAAAAAACACGGATTTTATGAATATAATGAAATAATATATAAGTGAATTTTTTTTATGTTGTTTTATTTAAATATATTTAATATTAACCTATTCTAAATATGTATTTTATTGGAATTATATGTACCTTACCAACTGAGCTAGCTGAAAAACGTAGAAAAATCATACCTTTTTTCATATTTTGCTTGAACTTAATTTGCTTTTTAACTTTGCGGAGTCGTTTCAGACGTAATTTAATGTCGTTAATATTAAACTAATATGCAATTACAAATTACACAAAATTAAATTATTACAATTATTATTGCCATGTCCATCAGCCTCAGATTACAGCAATATTTAGAATATTTAGGTTCGACTAAAAAAATAAAAAAATATTAGGACCCAAAACTAACATTCGCCTTTAAATTATTTCGTAAAAGAGAAAGGAAAGTATGAAATAATTTTTTATTTTCTCTTCCATAACGAGAATTCTTTTAACTATAATTCTGACGAATGTATATGTATGGTGTTTTGATAGTTTTCTTATTTTTACTATATTTATTATTTATAAGGGGAACCGTTATAAAGTATATTAAATAAAATTGTTCAAGTGCGTGTCGATCTATACGCAGGAAGGGTACCGTAGTTTTCATTATAATATGCGAACATTCATTACTATAATTTTTTAAATCAACTTAATTTTTCAAAACTAACACGAATAAGAATTTTCAATGAAATTTGGGCGAAATTTTTCTTTTAAACATGAAAGTATATGATGAAAGAAAAATTTTGGTCCCACTTTACACATAGGGATGGCATCATAAAAATATTTAAAACATTTTATTGTATTTTATAAGTAGGTACTGGATATTACAAATAGGTATATCGCTTACATATTACATGCAAAGCTATTGCAAAGCTAAATGCATATTACAGTTAACACGGTTTATACGAGCCTGTTTCCGTTATAAAAAAATCCGAGACAAAAAATGTACCAAAATTCTCTTTTTTAAAATTTCATGCTGTATAAAAATTTCAAGGCAATCCATTCATTCTCCTGTTTTACAGACATACGCAAACAGAAGCAGTTTTTTATTCTTATGCAAAAAGGTTACATAGACAATTCTAACTTTAATATGTAAATATCGCAACTGATTCAATAACATTCATGTACTATTTAGTAAAAAGTAATAAATAAAATTTATCCGATCGTATTTTGAAAACCATTTCTTTTAAAGTAAGTTATAAATTAATTAAAATTATTAGTAAAATTAATCTAATCTTAAAATAAGGTTAAGTAAATTTTATTTATTAAATAAGTTATAGAACGACAACATCTGTACCTTATTATGTCGGAAGATTTTTATCTCCGAAGAGATCTCTTAAATTTTATCTAAATGTAGAGATAAAGAATAGGTATAAAAGGTAAATTTTCAGATCACACTTTGGCTCTATTACACACAATGAGGTGAGGAATTTTACTTCTAAGTTAAAGCTCTTAGTGCTGTTTTAGAAAAGTGATTTTCTGTTATAAGTGTTACATACATTAATTGAAGACAAGGTTATATCAATGCATTATAAGTGCTCTAAATTAGTTGTCAGTAAAATACTAGATTAAATTAAAAATGTTAGTTATATAAAATATAAGTTCACGTTGACAATCAAAGTACATATGTTTTATCATAGCTAGTTTTCTGGTCATCAAGATTTTCATTGAGAGTTGCATAAATGTATTTAATTTATTCTAGGGCGATACCGTTAATTATACTGCCCGCATTAATTCTGTTTGCTTCTGCAAACAATGAGAGGGAACCGGAATGGTGGGAGACCACCATCTTCTACCAGATCTACCCGAGATCTTTCATGGACAGCGATGGCGATGGTATAGGGGACTTAAAAGGTAAGAGTTTTATTGATTTTGTGCAAAATTATAACTAACAAATTTATAAAAAACGCCATTGCCTAGAATATTGGTAGTGAGTAGTGATTAGTGGCTAAAACTAATGATTTTTATTATCGTGCTTCACTACTCATTTATAAAAATTAAAAAAATTTGTGTGCAGTTAATAGTAGTGAAGTTAAAGAAAACTTTTGAAAATTCTAAAATTGTAATGCTAGCAACTGAATGTAGGTTTTCGCTTTTAGGTATTACGTCGAAATTGGAATATTTGAAGGAGTTGGGCGTGGGAGCAACATGGTTGTCTCCAATGTTTAAGTCACCCATGTATGACTTCGGCTATGATATCGCCGACTTCTATGACGTCCATGATGAATATGGAACTATGGAGGATTTCGATAATTTGATGGCAAAAGCCAAGGAATTAGGTAAAATTTTATTATAAATGAACAAAAAATCTTTAAACTAATTTTAGTTAATATTTAGTTTATAAACTTATTAATTTATGATTTTGCTTTTGATTTAAAAATTTAATTTCTAGATATAAAAATTGTTCTCGATTTTGTACCAAATCACACCAGCAATGAGAGTGTGTGGTTTGAAGAGGCATTGAGAGGTCATGAAAAATACTTTGATTACTTTATGTGGGAGGATGGTATCGAAGATGAAGATGGAAATTTGCATCCACCAAATAATTGGGTACTGTGAATTTTTGCATAATATATTATGATTAATCTTTTAAATAACAAATATTTTCATCAAGTTTTAATTTGGGTTTTAGAACAGTGTTTTCCGTAAAAGCGCTTGGGAATACAGAGAAGAAGTTGGCAAATATTATTTACATCAATTCGTCATTGGTCAACCTGACTTGAACTACCGTAACCCAGATGTTGTTGAGGAAATGAAGAATGTTTTAAGATTTTGGTTCGAGAAAGGCGTGGCTGGTTTTCGAGTTGATGCTATTTCACATTTGTTCGAAGTAGATAAAGAAAAATTCGGTGGAAAATTCCCTGATGAACCGCTATCTGGCGATACTGATGACCCAGAAAGCTATGATTACTTTAATCATATCTACACAAGGGATCAGGAAGAAACATTCGACATGGTATATCAATGGCGAGAAGTATTCGATGAATTTAGTGAGAAAGACGGCTTAGCGAGAGTGATGATGACTGAAGCCTACTCAAGCCCACAGATCACCATGAAATATTTTGGTGACGAAGAACGCGAAGGCGCACAAATGCCTTTTAATTTTGTACTTATATCAGATGTTAATGGCCAATCGACTGCCCAAGAAATAAAATACGCCCTTGATAAATTCTTAACTTTTAAACCTATCGACAAACTTGCTAATTGGGTGGTAAGTTAAAGTTTATTGAATATTTATTGATATTGAAAACACTGCAAACTTTTAGAATTTATTTAGATTAATAAAAAGTTTTATATTTATGTAAATTAAACTATTACAGGCTGGAAACCATGACAATAGTAGAGTAGCTACAAGGTTCGGACCAAAATTGGTAGATGGAATAAACATGATTGTCTTATTACTTCCAGGAGTTGCAGTTACATACATGGTAAGGAAAAAAACACTAATTACTTTTTAATTAATGTTGTTTGTACTAAAACAAATCATTTCAACATACAGGGTGAAGAAATTGGTATGGTAGATGGTTACGTAAGCTGGGAAGATACGGTTGATCCAAGTGGGTGCAATACGGATGATCCTATTAATTATGTAACAGCTTCGCGTGATCCAGAGCGAACTCCATTCCAATGGAGTTCAGAGAAAAATGCTGGTAAATACAGATTAATAAAATAAACAAACAATTAAGTTTGCTAACAGTTGTTTTTCTCAAAAGATTTTTCTGTACAAATAAATATAAATTTTCTAGGTTTCTCTGCGGGTGACAAAACCTGGTTACCAGTAGCAGATGGTTATGAAACATTAAACGTCGAAGTACAGCGTACTGTTAAAAGGTCTCACCTAAACGTTTACAAGGTTTTAGCAAGATTACGAGCAGAACCAGCTTTCAGGAAGGGCAGATACGAATCAGTTGCTTACAATTCTGACATTTTTGCTTTTAAAAGGTATTTGACGGTTTTTTAACTACAAAATTATACTATTTTTTTTTCCAAAATGAAAATTCCAGTAAACTTACAGTACACAGCATTCCCTCCTTAAACCTTTTAAATCCTGTTTTCGTTCCGGTCATAGTACGGTTAGTGCTTTAGTGAAAGTCACACACATTAGACGGGGTATGGACAATAAGAAGCTCACTGTACTTACTCTGCTTGATTTCAGCAATGCTTTTAATGTTGTTGATCATGATATACTGTTAACTGTCTTAAGTTCTTTTAAAATATCTCCATCCGTTCTTATCTGGTTTCAAAATTACCTTGAAGGCCGCCGGCAGAGAATTAGGATTGATGATTCTTTCTCTTCTTGGTGTGATGTCCAGGCTGGCGTGCCTCAGGGTGGCGTGTTATCTCCTTTACTATTTGCTATTTTTATAAATTCTATATCACAAAATCTTACTTCTCTCTACCATATGTATGCAAACGTTTTGCAAATTTTATACTCAGTTGACTCTCGATGATCTTTCTGCGGCGGTGCTCACCATTACCAAGGACTAGCGACTATCTGCCAATGGAGTAAATTCTTTGGTTTAATAGCCAATCCTAGTAAGTCGCAAGCCATCGTTATTGGTAGCCCTAGCATGATTTCGAGAATTAACCGGAGTACTCTTTCTCCCGTTATTTTATAATAATATTATCATACATTATAGTGCTTCTGTGAAAACTTAGTTATACACTTGGATGCAACTTTATCATGGAACCATCATATTAAAGAACTTAGTAAAAAGACATTTTCATCCTTAAGCTCATTACGGCGCCTG
>DVXP01002922.1:0-11998 GCA_018235645.1 Junonia grisea | reverse complement strand
GGTGGATTAAGCTCTATAAACTTCTCCTTAATAGAAAAAGAGACCTTTGCCCAGCCGTGGGACATTTACAGGCTCTTTCATTTACCTTTATTTATACTTGTCGTTTTAGGTAAAAAGGAAAATAGGGTACAAATTTCGTTGAAAAAACATGTATTCCAAATATGCCGCATTTACTCTATTTGTAGCTTAGAGCAAAACCAAAAGATGACGATGATGAGCGAGAAGGTCAAAAGTATGAAATTAGATATCTAGATATAAATATCCATCTAGTGTTATTTCATAAAATTTAGTTTCTAACTTCTTTCCAGTACTTTTGTGACGGGGACTAGTACCTGGTTAAACATACTCGAATACATAGGGAGTGTTGTAAAAAAATCGTTTCTAATATACTGATTTTAATTAAAGTTTTTATGAATTAATTACACCGTTCATTAACAATGATTGCTAATAACAATTTTTAGTAAGCGAATAAAAAAATAAAACATTCTAATGTGTTTAACTAAACTCTATACTTTGATTAAAATGATTTCATGTTTAATTTATATGATTTTGTCATTCTTTCCACTTTTAGGTAAGGTAAAATTACTCATTAAATTAGTATTGTTTTATTTTCTTTATTTTTATACATATGTATTTCAGTTCATCTTAGTTTGGTATATGGACCCACTTCAGATTCGATTTCCAATCAAAAAATTCTTAATATAACGGATAAAATTGATAAAATTGCCCAAGAAATACAAAGTCATTCATCTTACGATAAAAGAGATCATCTTTTGAACAGTATTGAAAAGAAGTTGCAAAAAGCAGCACAATATTTGGGTCCTAAAGGAAAAAATCATGTTGAATTAATAATGGAAGGTATCCGATTAAAAGCCTTCAACGATTCAAAAGATATTTCACAAATTTTGAGGGTAGACCAAGAAAAACCGAAAACTTTCGATGAGGAAGATCAAATAGAAGATATTGCAAACAAAATTGATTCACTTATCCAAAACGAATTAGAAAAGCTAACAACAGCCAATAATAAACATGAACTTTTGGAAAACATTAAGAGAAGGGTACTAAAGTCTGTGGATGAAAAACATAAAGAAATTCTTGAATTCGATGAGGATCTGGATTCCAATAATACAAGACGTTCAAATATAAATAGTAATAATGAAACTGGAGGCAATATTTATCCTAATAGACTTACAAACGAAATTGTTGATCAATTACAGAATGATGTAGGAATAGATACGGATGGGAACTTTGAGAAGATATCTAAAACTCTTAAAACAAAAACTTCACCGATATGTGAAGATGTTTATGATCGTATCTGCTTAGGAATAAAAAATATGAACAGCTTAAAATGTCTTCACGATGATACTGTTGTATCGTTGGATAAATTGTGTAATGACAATTTTGAGTGCCTCGATAGATCAGATGAGAAATATTGTGGTTCACAAGGTATGTAATATAGTTTACACTTTTATCTAAGTGTGATAATTGAAATAGCTATAAACCCAGTATAAGAAATTATGTTATTGCAAAAAATCTTTAGATAATTGATTGTTCTAACTATGAATGACTTATCCTGTATTAGTTACTTATAGTTGGAATATATGATAGACAAGCTATTTGCAAAGGTTCAAAGTTTTTTAAATTAACATTTTTGTGGAAATTATTGTACGATTTTGAAAAAATACTAAAAATAGAATTGATGTAACTTTTAAACTATACAAAACGGATAAGAACTTCTGGGGTCAGAAGATAGCAACTTCCGCTTTACTCCTGTTTGATTTGATCCTTACTTTCTAGGACACTCTGTATAATAGATAATCATCAAGATTTTTTATTGATTATATAAATCATACAGATGCTGTAGGCGTCATCAAGATTATAACAAATCTTCCTTAAAAAATCACTATTAAATGACGTTATTTAATGACTGCGCTTAAATTGTTAAATACGTTATATTTTGTCTTAAATTTTTAGCTATGGAAAGAGTGCAGTATTCTAATTGGGTAATAACAAATATCGAATCTTATTTCGGACAAAATTGTTTTGAGAATAATGAAGGGGAGACAATTACATCTAAAAGAAATCTAAAAATAATTCAAGATGTCTTGCAAATGAAAACAGACTTTAAAGAAAAATTTAGTAACTTCAGTTTTTCATTTCAATATAATAATTTGATCAATAAAGGGGATTCCGAATATGAAGCAAACTTAAAAGTTAAGGCAAATGAAATTGCTTTAATTATTAGCTCACTTGCCTTAGCGTTAGATGGTGCGTTATGTTCGTATAGATATGAAGAATTTAAAACTAGAAGGAAAGATGTTAATTTTGGTACCAATAAAGATAAAGTGCGGAAAGAAACTTCTTGGCCGCCAAAGAATTGTAAATGTGATATTGGGATGAATTGTTCGAACTGTCCAAAAGACTGCAAACGTATCTGTTGGCAACAGAACAGTCTAACGTTATGGAATTGTGAAGCAATAGATGGTAGCGATGCAGTATCGTTAAATTCCTTGTGTGATGGTAAGTTGGATTGTTTAGATGAAAGCGACGAAAAAGGCTGCGAGAAAGGTAAGCGTAATACCAAAAGAATTAAATATTGAGTTTAAGTTATATTATTTTATTGAAAATTTTCTTCTATCTTGGTTAAAGGTAATGGTTACGAGAAATTTGAAGCACTAGAAAAATACAATAATGTCTTGAAAATGGTGAATTCAATTGCTTCTAAAGAGCGCTTATCAACCCAAAAAATGTTATTAAATCTACGGAATTTGATCGTCAAATTACAGACACTCACTACGAAATATGTTTCGGATCCATTAGCAATAAGGAAATTAAGAAACAAATGCTTTTCGTCATTGAAAACAATATATTCAGATATAGTGCTGCAATCAACTGCTGCCAAAGAATCTGATGAGACATATTTATTTTTACTATCCATCAATGAAAATTTAGGAGCTGCTCTGAAACGTTCTCATACAGGAAATACTAGAATCTTAGGAGATGGATGTCATTGTAGGAATGGATCTTGTGCACAAACTATTTGTTCAAAAGTGTGTGTCAAGGCTTGCGCCGTGGAACCTAGGTTAATGAGTTACAGGTGTAATAGACGTACCAATGTGACGGTGTCTGTTGATGAGATTTGTGATGACAAGCGGGATTGTCCTGATGGGTTCGATGAACTAAATTGCAAAAAAGGTAAATAGTTTATAAGTATTTAATACACTTTCTCTTTTTATGATTATGTGTGTAGTCCTTTTTTATTAATAATTATAATCCAAAATCTATTTTAATCGTGTTTAAGATGAGGTTTGTCGTCGCCATCATCTCATTGTCCTACGCAATAATGTTCAAGATGTTGGGCAGAATGTTAAAGGAACTGCTCTGGGAGAGCTGCTTATTTCTTGGAAAACTAAGGTATTTTGTAATACTCCTTCAATTGCTGGTGTCGATTTGTTATGTTACGAGTATAATACTTCATGTATTTTTAAAGTTGTAGTACATTCAGTAAAGAATTTGTTAATTTTTACGTTTTGTCAGGTTATGTCAACGATAAAATTTGCTGAAAACGATGGAAGACCAAAACCGAGAGTGATAAAGAGGATTGTGAAAGATCTTTTAAGGGATTTACTGGTCACCTACGGTTCTGTCGAGGATTATCGAAGAAGCAACACCGAATATGCTTTACCAGAATTTTTGAACATTGCTCAAATGATAATGGAAACTTTAAAATCTTGTGGCAAATAAAAATTATGTGTTACTTAACTTGTAATTATTTGACGAAGTCGGATAGAAAAATATTCACAACCATTTTAAATGGTAGCTAGTCTGCTGCTAAAATGGTTAGTATCTTACCAGTGGCCTAGCTAACTACGCCATCTTCATTGCAAAATAAAACTGAAAAAAGAACTGCACCAATAGTCATATAGTTTTTTCCAGAAATTTTATAGTTTATAGAAATATGGAAAATTATACTTTAATCTTCCAGAGGCCTAAAAGTCATTGTACTTGTATGGCTTGTATTAGGAGCTTCTCGGCTCCTGGGGCCGGCCGTGGCAGTTTGCCATTCCTGCTACCTTTAGTACCACCACTAGAGCTTACTTCCTTTAAGAGTTGAATAACAAAATAAATTACTTTCTTGCTTCCGAATATTGATCGATTGGTGAAAAATAAAATCTTACTACCATTTGGTATCTCTAATGTTTGTAATATCAGCCAACTTATTCATGTTTTCGATTTTTCACAGTAAATTAAATATCCTAAAACTAGATTTAATGAAAATGCAGCAATGACGAGGACGTCGCCACATTCAAGTAAAAGTCCAAATAACTCATTGTCAGACATAAGGACGTAAAACTTTTGGTAATATAGTAAAAGTAAGAAAGTAGTCACAAAAACATTGTTTTAATTTTATAGGCCTATTCAAACGTGATTAAGACATTACAAATAATTATTATTAGTCACAAATTACCTGTTACAGTTATTTATCAGTTTTGTGTGAGTTTTTATGTATTATCAATTTAACGAGTGTCATCTACTACTTAAACGTTAGTAGTCTTCATACCGCACCAGTCGTTAGTGAAGCGCGCACGCAACATGGCAGGTGAGTGATTAGATCAACTGATAAGATATACTAGAATGTACTAAAAAATACTTTTATTATAACCTATCCTAATTTAAAAAGCAATGGCCTTTTTGTAGAAAACTATGATATAATTTTCTAGAAATTACCATTTTGTTCTTCAGCATCGTAACAGTAATCATTAACCAATAGAATGATATCTATTTACGTGTTTGGTTTATTTTATTTTAGTTATAAATTATAGTTGTTTTATTATATTTATATATATTATATAATTAGGTACTTAAGATACTTATTATAATTATTAAATTATCGACACAAACGCATTAAAACTCTATTAATATCTATTATCATCCAGATATTACAAATTATCTACCATTATCTATAAAAATGTAATTACACAAAAACTGGAATTTAACGTGCGATTCGAATATACCTACAATTACAAAAAAATGATTACGATAAAATTGTAAATTAAGGAAACATTATTTTGTAAAATTTTGTACGTCATACGTGTAGCCTTCTAGAAGTGCATCATATCGTTCAAAGACATATGACGGTGTATAACAATTATTATGTTAATTTGCTCTACTTTACATTTTAGTAAGATAAAGGCAAGATCAATGCTGAACGTACGATCCATGTTATTTTACATTAATTCGCTCGAAAACTGTAAAACTGAAAGTGTTTTTAAAAAATCGATTTACAAGGTTCTTATCAAAATTCTTTTCGATAAAAATATTACATTTTATCGAACAGATAAGCTTTTTTAGGAATTTAGACTTATTTTTTAGGTAGATAAATAATGAACATTTTAGATAAACCATTTTTGATCAAACTAATTCTGACTCTTTTGTTTTTTGTCCATGTCTTTGAGGACAAAAACATATAAATTTATTGTAACAAATATCCCATTAGTATTTGCATGTGTCTAATACTCTTCGAATCTGCAATAATATATAAAGTTTGGGCTTTTTTATAAATATTGACGAGTTTATTTTTCCTTTTATCAGTTTAGACAATTAGTTATAGTTAATCATTCTTTCTATTATTATTACTGACACATAAATAGCATTTTTCGCGGCCTGTGCGAGTCTCTAGTATTGCGACCCTATCCTTTATGCTGCTAGTGCAACACCATCTTCAGAAGCGCCCCAAATACCAATCATTGCTATGAAATGCAACATGTAGGTAACCTACAAAATCATTTGTGACCCCCCAGAACTTACGCATTTAGCACCTCATTATTTCCGGCAGTGCATATACTCCTTCCGTAAATCTTGGCTACTTTATCTCGAACAAAGATGAAGAAAGACTCTATACGTAGAGACTTATCTTGCATGGGTGTAAGATCTGATATCGTCTTTATTTTCATGCCACGTCATTATTCGCAAGTTTTATAGTTTATCACGTTAACCTAATCAAAGTATAGTTCATACATAAAGCCTATAAATCGACGGTTGAAAGGCTATTTGGTGTAAGCGCCATTTTTTTGACATATAGTATATTTATATACATCATCTAATTCTTCTCTATCCTATATCTCTATGAACAATAAAAATTCAGTTTTAAACAAACAATAAGTATTATAAAGAAATAAATATAAAGTATCTCTTTTACAATCAAAGATAGATATAATATTTTGTTTGTTTCTGTTATGTTTTGGATCATCATATCTTTACTTATTATTTTATATTATTGACTTCACCATTATCATATTAGCTAATGGGTTAAAACTGTATGAGATAGCACCCACGTGTTCTTGTCTCTCTGCCTATATTCCTGTGTTTTCTTTCTTATATGTAGCCCTTTCTTATCATAACCACAGACTAGGGGCGAGTGTCTGACAGAAGAGAAGTTGCACAGAATTAATTTCACTTCAATATACAAAGTACCAACTTAGTATAAAATATTTCTAGGCAAATTATTTATATTTCAATAAACGAAATATGTTTCTATTTTCGTGGCAACACTTTTTAAAAGTAAACGTTTTTCTAACTAGTTCTTACTTTCCTTAGTTCTTACTTCGAAGGTTTTTGTTTCTTATAGTTTCCTAGTTATTAGTGATAACGTCGTACCTGTATTTGCTAAAGATGCCAAGCAATGAAGACGGAAACTCGGATTAAGAGATGCCTAAGCAAAAAGTAACAAAATCATCGAAAAGTTCTAAGAAGCATAAGCAGAAGCGCAGGTCATCATCTTCGAGTTCAAGTTCAAGTAGCAGTTCAAGTACAAGTAGCAGCTCTAGTTCCTCGTCATCATCAAAATCAAAAGACTATAGTCATCATCGCCACCGACAGAAAAAATCGGGAGGTAAACGATCACGGTGCTTAAATTGACGAATTCATATTCGAATAAGGGTCCTCACTCCTTATTATACATAATTCCCGTTTAGTTTTTTGAAACATCAAAATCAAATGTTTCCCTTCGTTGCATCGCTCACTCCATTCTAGGGTGGTAGTGAGAAAAGAGAAAGAGTCATACGAAATGCTGGTAGAAACAGGAATGTAGATACAGAGTAAATGTGTTCCAAACACATGGGTGTTATTTCATATAGATAAGATAGTTGGATCCACTGAACTTAGTTAAGTAAATAAAAACTTTACTTTCATAAATAAAATTTCTGACGACCTCAACCGAAATGTCAAAATGAGGATACACTTATCAAAGGCTGTTTCCTTGTCACCAATAACATGAGGGTCCGTGACACTGTACTCTTACTGATAACAAATCGGTCGATGATCAACCATCATCACCTGATGACTAATCGTTACTAACATTGATCCAAGCGTGCGTTGACCTGATTAAGCCACCAAACCAAGTCTTGGTTGAACCCTTGATGCCTTTGGTGTAGAGCCCTATAGAGTCCACTAATGTGTTCAAAAATCTGAATTCCTCAAAATTGTCATAAGCATATTTCTTCATGTGCCGACATTTATTAACAAATATTATATTTTATTTTACAAATTCAACAAAACTCCATTATTAATTCACGTAGAGCAGGTCAGGTTTCTAGACCTAATAGACATGCTGGTCAGACTTGCGTTGGCGATAAAAGCGCTAGAATGAAATATTGAATCGCTTATTTCTTTTTGAAGTAGTAATTACGAAATAGAAATAGCCTCGTTGTAGAATACTATATGCACAGGGTATCTTAAAGCAGCACTTTCACATGAAAGTGGCCACTAAAGATAATCCGTTTATCTTATTTGTGTTGTGTCTGGAATAAATGTTTAATACTAAATATGTAGGTAGGTAACGCTTAAGAAAAACGTAATTGCAAAATATAATGCACTTTGATGAAATTTTAATCCATAAAAACTTTAAAAAAATAACATTTCAATTTTTTTACTCAATTTATTACAGCTGATTAGAGTATTATACATATAGGTACGAGTTTTGTATTCCCTCTAAATGTAAATAAGGTAAAAACGTATAGTTTATTCCTAGAAGTTGCCCATTGTTCAATTTATCTCTCCACCAAAGATTGAGTTAAGATTTGATTTTACTTTATTGTTTGAACTCAATATTTTAATTCACAGACGATTTTCATATTTATTACGAAAAAAAACCTATATTTATAAAAACTACATATATATCTTCTTCTATATTTTATTTAGGTATATTTATCAGTCCTAAATAAATATTTAACCGTTTGACGATAAATGATAAGTTTATCTTTAATTTTGATGTTTTTACGAAAAACAAATGATTAATATATCAATGATTCACTCTTTTGAATCACTTTTGAGGTATTTCAGTGATAGCTATTGCAATAGATTATATTAAAGTACATCAACTTATACATAAAGTCGTAACTGAAAAATGACTTATTTGCAGATCCTAAATATTACGGTTTCGGTGGAAGACCACCATACCCCCCTTATCCCCCCGGTCCACCGGGATCCGGAGACCAGCCCCATCCCCACACTTATCCCTACGGACCCGGTGTCGTGTTCTATCCCGTCCATCCCGCATATTTCTACCCTCCACACCAATTCCACCCCCCGGCCACAGACGTCCATATTGTCGATCATAATCCAGAAGACGATGTACCACAGTTACCTGGAGAGACGGTCGAGTTACCATGGAGTAAGTCAAATCCGGGTGTTGGTATTATCACTCACGTAATCTTCACCTGATACCAGCACACAGGCCACACCTTTTATCATTAGATTACTTAATTGTTGCTAATTCAAAAGTCATGTTGGAACTCCGTTACATGCTCATTCTGGCGTCAAATAAGTGATGTCAGGTTTAAGTAATGAGAACATATTCAAACATATGGCTTTTCTTTAAAAATATTGTTATATTTTCTTCTGTTTGTCAGCCTGATATCAGTATCATTATTATACTAATATCAGACAGAAATACATGGACTAAATGAGCTAGTAATAGAGTTTCAAATAGGAACTTCTAAACATAAGATTACGTGATTGGAAAACCAATTTGAATATAATATAAAATGAATTGATGGCACCTTTCGAAACGTCCCTTAGTATTTCGGCATATACGGTTATATGAATAACTTTTTCAATTTAATTTATTTTAATCGTTTATTCTCTATCTGCATTAGAAAATTCGCCCAATACGTTTTTAACTAGAAATAGTAATCTCAATAAGTCATATATCATGTTATACTTTTATTAATTTTCATGAATTTAACGGAAGTACCAAGATTAAAATCAAACAATTCAAATAGCGAAACTGAAGGCGCTGATTATGTTATTAGCTTGAAAATGGATTATAAAAAGTATTTTTAGATCCATCTAAAAATTTGACAAATAACTGCCTAGACCTAGATGTATTAAATTTATTAAACGTTACTGAAAGGTGTTATCTCTTCGGAAAGTTCGCGTGTCATCAGCCGCTTTTGGGCCAATCCTCTCTATGGTTCCTGCCCTTCCACCTGTCCTATTTTTACTCCCAACCCTTTATTTTCTAAACGGATATAAGTTCTTTGATGTGTACTTTAATTAAATGTATTAATAAAATAAACCATACAGAGTTTTGGCCATTGCTTTTTGTGTTGTCGATTTTGCCCAAAATTTGTTTGCAATCACACTTCTACCTATGAATAAAAAATTTATCACCAGATAAGATTTACCTAATATGTTTTGCGAAATATTCGATATAAAGTGATATGTTCAATGGTATCAGTATTTTATCATGAAATATTATTGATTGTAATAGTTTTGTACATAATTCTGATTTTAAAAATACATAAATTTTCCTGGTAGCCAATTCTTGAAAATACTTGGTGGTATTTACTGTAGATAAGGTGTTCATTTGTCATGAATTCTTAGTTACTGTGAAACATTGTATTAATCAAAAATCAATGATACATACCTACATTAGAGTGACACACACATATCTCTTTCAAAATACTTAATTTATTTTAATAATTCTTGTGGATAATTTTAGGCACATACCGTTGGGTTCCCGCATGTTTGAGCCAGAGGAGCATCCCCATGGGAGCTCTTCGTGTTGGCACCGACATCGACGGTGATGAAATCTACGCAGGCAGAGCACACCACGAAGGAGACATCCTCCCAGCCAAAGTCATTCCTTCCAAGAACACATGCTACATCGCGTACGGCGGTGAAGAAATTTTGAAGGATCAGTTTGAGGTAGTGAGAGCAGAGAAACAATTTTTAATTACTATATTCTACCAACGCCTAACGATAACGAATCAACTCGAAGTAATCACCTACTTTTCGTCGTTCTGGTATTATTAGAAGAAGCTTTTGAGCCAAAATCATACTCTTTGGCCAACACATTTTTTGCTATAAAAGTAACTGCAGCAATTTACAGTTTGTGGTCCAAATACCCTTTTGTATCTTTTTGACTTAAACTCTATTTCTATCTTCTAGGTTCTGGTCCCCGCCATGTTCTCGTGGCAATTCTCCACCGGTGGCAACGTGCCCCCCGGCGCAGTCGAAGCCGGTGTTACCGCTGATGGTGAAAAACTCTACTTCGGCAGGGTCACACACGATGGCTGCACAACTCCTGGAAAGGTATTGATCGTTGAAAAGTAGTAACATACTAAGCAAAAGGAGATTCAAATCCTTCGTTTTGAATTGTGTTTAAAATAAACTTTTTTTTAATATTATAATGCATACGTTTATTCGCCTGTGCCTGTTAAAATATTGGTTCTTTGGATTTGAGATTTCCTTTTTTTGATGAAGAGATGTTTTGTGCGACTATTTTATTAAGGTCTAACTATTAAATAGTAATCTATTATATTTAAAATTATAATATGGTTATTTATAATTTTCAGATCCACCCAAGCCACGGCACTTGTTACTATCCCTTCGACGGTGAAGAGAGGTGCTCCTCAGAATACGAATGCCTCGTCCTCATGTAAACCTGTTCTAGTGACAGAATTATAGTCTGATAGTAACAACAATACAAGATATTCTAATGTATGTACCATTTTATCATTCATTAAATGTCGTTAATTTTAAGGAAATTATACGATTCACAGAAATTGTATGCTTAATTCTTTATCATTATTATGTCTTCTCTATTGCCTATATAAATTATATCAAAATATATTAATTATACATATGTAGAGTTCACTATTAAATAATATTTATGCTTATACCATTTTTTTTAAATAAAACCGATCATATTATGCTTTAGATTCATGATATTGATTTGGATGTGACTATTTTAAATTGTTATGAAATATATTTTAATACGTTTGATAATGTGCTTTTCATTTTTACACATAATACTAAAATAAAAACCTATTCATAAATTTTAAACTTCTTAATTAGTATTTTTAATCAAAACGCATGAAATTAAAGTATCTAACCTAATCTAACCTAACCGAACCTAGATAAATCAAATATATTATCATAGTACAACATTTTGTGCAATTTAGATGCATCTTAAATTTCATTTAAGTTGCACTATTTTACACACTCCTGACAGTTAATATTAACAATTATTTTAAAATTACTTTCTTGATATTTACGGCAGATTGCAATCACGTATATTGGTCTCATGGTAAAATATTTCAAGATGAAACAGCAAAATGAATGTATGTTTATGATCATTTAAACTTTATGGTTTAATAGTTCATAAAATGGCGTTAAACATACCGCTTTGAAACACGACTTTGCTGGACCTTCCTCGGATCCATCTGATTTCAAAAATTTGTTAAGAGATGCTTTAAGGCTATTGAAGTTTCATTTCTAGGGTAACTCATTGTGTCATCACCAAGTGATGATCCAATTCACCAAGCATCGGGGCTTTTCACTGAAACAAACAACAAAACAAAACAAAAGGCTGCTACACAATGAAAAACATAAGATATAAGAGATAAGAGATAAGAAATAAGAAACAAGAAATAAGAAATAGCGGAATCCAACAAAGGCAACGCCGTTAATCAATTCACAATAAAAAAATAAC
>DVXP01002921.1:0-11998 GCA_018235645.1 Junonia grisea | reverse complement strand
ATCTGTTTACGAAATGTTATAAAACGAAGAAAAATAAAAGTCAAAATCAAGACGACGATGCATGTAGAGCGACGAATTCTAACCTTTCTGGACAAAATTACGATAAACAAAGTTAACATTTTAATTAATTTATATAATGTTTTTATTTACGGTGAATGACTTTCAAAGAAAAAAATCATGGCTACTAACTTATATTTACTAGTTTATGGCAACATTTTTTGGTAGGTAAGGTAAGGGCACCTAATTCAGAGCTATTTAAAAAAATGGTTTAATCATTAAATTCATAAGTAAATTTTATTCAACAAAAATTTAATTTATATTCAAACCCTTTAAAAATAAAGAAATACGAATTTATTGATTGGGCCGTTTTTTCGAATACCTCCAAATTAGGAATTCGAATTAACAAACGAATATTTTTGGATAACAAACGAATAAGGATAATTTTTATATTTACCACCAAATACTAGCACATGCATTAATAAAATGTGGGTATATTGTTTGTATTTCATATGACATGAAATGCAGATTTAAAGTTATGTATGTACATCCAAAATATTTTTTTGAAATACATACAATCTATAATACGATGATACACAACATCTTTCGGGCGGAGACTGGATTAAAAGCTAGAATATAATATCTGACTTTGTGTGACTGAATCTCACAACTTTTTTCGACAAAAAAAAAAATAAGTCGCGAGACATGTTTTTTTACTAATTTTGTTTTTGATTGCATAAAAATTATCATACAGACAACGTATTTTTTGTAGAATTTATAGACTAATAAATTACTGTCATCAATAAATATTACAAAGTATTAGTAGTAATCATATTCAATTCTTCAATCAAGGAAACATTTAGTTGGAAAGATAAGACTCGATTATTTGTAGTTGACAAAAAAATTAATTTCACGTTTATTTTTATTTCTTAATCCGTTCTATTGTGTAAAGCCATACAAGTTTATTAATAGTGTTGTATATAAAGTGTTGAGAGCAGTACTTCATGCTTAACGGTTGACTTGCTTTATTAAAAGTGATGTTAGCTATTAATAACAACGTTTATTTAATAATGCACGTCAAGGTACGTTCATCACAATTGTGCAGTTACATTGCATCTATTGAATCTTAATTGCGATGAGGTAAAGGCTCCAATTCCGCGGTATTTCGAAAAGTGGCATCTAATTCAGAAATATTTGCATTTACCGGCTTTAACAATAAATTCAGATTCATTTTAAATTGTAAACCTTTCAAAAACAAAACAAAATAATGAATTAACACATTTATTTATCTAATTTAATTTGTATCTTTAGATTGATAAAGCAGTTTTTTTTTCGAATACATCGTGGGAGAGGATTAGGTGGGAGATTTTTTTTTAATACCGCAGTATTAGGTGCTTTTACCTTAAGTATTCGTGCAGACAAAACTTAATGGAGTTAACGTTGTAGTGAGAATTTAATTAGTATGAGAGTGTATAGGTGTAGAGGAGAAATATTTTTCCTCATTTTTAGGAAAGTTCGACGTCAAAAACAAGTCTTTTTTTACATTATTTTCTTTAAATACGAAGGTATTATAGTTGTATACATTACCTTAATAGTAACAAAAATCTTTTTTAACAAAAAGTTACTTGTTTGTTATTAAATAATTGTTTTTAATACCCGTTTTTCAGTAAATAATATATTTTTAAAATAATTTATTATTATTATGATTTTAAAATAAATAGGTATTTGAGGTAGTAATGCTGATATACTGTAGAGCGTTTTAATTGTGAGTTCCTAATAGCGAATTAAAATTGATTTTTATTATTATTTATTACAAAGACTAATAAATGTTAATACATAATTGTGTACATAAATTAAACCAACCTCTATAAAATCTGTAGATTAAAAACCTTTTTTGTAATATTTAAATAAATTTGTGCTAAATTTTGTTAGATTTCAGCTCAATCGTTTTTTATTTTGTATTATTATAATCGATATTCATTAATACCTACGTGATGTTGTACGTGCAAATCAGCATGAATTATCATATAAATTAATTTAAATAATATTATGGTAAAGTCAATACTACGGAAAGAAAAAGTAACCTTCGTAGGATGATAAGTGATATTAATCTTCATAGCTTTAGGATACTTTTTAGAAGGTGCATGTAAATCTCTGTGCTAAATCAATTTTAATAGATCAGATAAGAATGTAAAGATCGTTACCGAACATTGCGACCGTCTGCGTTACCGTTACACTTTTCAATGTCATTGACTGGCCGGAACATTTTGGCTATCACCTGTCAAGACCACGTGGTACGAAAACTACCGACGACGTCACGAAGACGTACGATCGCGAACGTAAATAGTTGAAGGCATCCAGCCATACAAAACGCAAACATCCACAATGCGATTTTATTGCCAAACACCGATCTAAATACCTTTCGATATTAATTTTTCATTGAAATAATTCCAAGCACATACGATCGATTCAGTAATCATTGAAAAAACAATTATAATAACACTTTTCTTTCAACATAAACGAAATAAGTTTTGCTCGACTGAATTCGAACGGGTTTCGCGGTTAAATTTCGGCATAAAAATGTATCGATGCGGAAATTTTAAATGCAACGGTTTCTGTGTCGGAACGTTCAATTTATTTATTGAGGATGTCGTGATTACTGGTTCCGTACCTGTGCCCCACCAGTATCGCTTCCAGCCGACCGCGACCGCGCGAAACATAGCGCCGCGTGCTACACCGACAGCGCCTCGCGGCTAACTGATTTACTGACTCATATTTTCTCCCTCAACTGTATACAATAAGAGCACAAATTGCCAAAAAGTTTCAAATCACTGACCGAGAAGTGGTAAACAAGTGGTACTTGTTCACGATAGACGGGGAAAATGTTACCGAAGTAGGATATATTTTTCATGGGAAGTGTGGTAGCTGTAGGGAGGTACGTATGAAGGATCTCCATGACTCAATTAATCAGTAATTAGCAGCGAGAGTGCTCTTAACGTTGAGAGGATTTCACATCGCAGCCCGTCAACAAAGTAAATGGAAATCTGACAGCTTGTTAGGTGTCAGTGCTGTTGATATTTAGGTCAACCAGCAATAGGCTACATAATAGACGTAGGGCGAACAGTACGCGGTAAGTACAATACATAACGCACATAATATGATATAGATTATTTACCCTTTATATTATTTTTATTTGGGATTTAAAATCTGATTTTCTGATTTACAGGATGTCCCTTTATTTAAAAAACATTAAAATTAATCAATTTTGATAATTATATTAATTGTGTTCTTAAATGAGTATTTAATAAAAAATATTTATTTGATAATAAATTAGTTTAATTTATACATAATTAGGTAATTGTTACAGCTACAGTATTAATTATTTGCACTTTGTAGAGCTATGTCTCTACTTTAGTTTTCCTTTACTTTAGCTTCTTAGTTTTAATAATATATGATGTTTTTTTTTCTTCTTATGATTAATATTTAATTACCACTTGTTACCTTATATTTTGTTATATTATATTTTTGGGATTTTTTCCCACACTCTGTAATAAAAATTTTGTTTCTATTAATCAAAAATTCATTAATATTAATTTTTCATAATTAGGTACTGTAAGTTATATGAGGTCCAATAACGTAACTACACTACCGGGGTATCATGGAAAAACCATAGACTTGGCTTTATTATTTGTTATATTTTAAGTCAGTTCGGAATCGGAAGTTCTAAACTAAAATCATATTCCAAATACAAAATTAAAAATTACCCTTGAAACTCGTAGTAATGGTTTCTCAGGGCCTGGTTTCATGTCATTTGGTCACCGTTACCTGTAGTTACGACACTGATAAAGTCGTGTGGCCGCATCTCAATTTCAATCAATCTGTGAACAGTGACAATTAAGTAGTTTCTGTAACTCTCATTTGCTTCACTTTACACTGAAGTCTCACGTAGTATTGTGTGAAACTATTGTGTAAATACTTTTCGTTATATTTAACATTCATTTCATAAACAATGCCACTTCTTTCTATAATTAAGAAAAAATAGAATAAATAAAAATCAACAACCGCCACTCCAACTACAACTTTTTTTTGCAACCTTTTCATTAGAAGACAACCCAATATGGGTATGAATTAATTGCAATTTTAAAGTTTCTTTAGACATATATTCAGTATACTACAAAGTATAATATGAGCTACCGACGTACCTCTGAAACTGCAGTTTTTGTATTGTAACGCACTTACAAACAAGAGCATTTCCTTATGAATGTGATAAAATGATAACAAACGATAGTGGCACCAAAATTGCATTCCAACGTCGTAGAATAAGATATTTACTTGTCTATCTAGAACATTAGGCACAATTAGTGTTTATTTTGTTACATAACTTTCATCCAAGACACAAATTAAGTTCGGCTATTAGACACCAGATGTCGTTGCTAAATTAGATTGTTTACAACAGATGGCGTTAGTTGCCTTGAAATGAAATTATTTTTTTTATTTTGCCAAAGTTTTTAATACATTACACGTTATTAGAAAACTCAAATTAACTAAATATTACACAATTCATAAGGTTCCCAATCCGTAAAACATAGTATTTAGTCGTGTTATGAGATTTTTAATATACTGCTAGCAGCGCTCTATAAGTTTGTTATAATAATAGCTCGCTATTTTTTAAATATGTAAATAATGTCGTATCATATTTTTTGTGATATTATTATTAAAGAAAAAATATTTTTTGTTTTAATTTTTATTTCTAAAAAAACATAAATCAAGCCTGCTCTACATTTTTGAACTTCCGATTTTAAAAGGAAAACAATTTGTTATCGTATTGCTTTTGATTATATTATCTATCTATAATGTTGTGACTTGATAGTCACGGGTATACTTGCAATACTTGCACATATTGTTAATTTATCAAGTGTTAGTTATCATAAAAAATTGCACATATGGGGAAAGTTGTGGTACGTGCATAAATTCAGCGGATAAAGCGAGTTTGTTTAGCCTCAATTCATATTGATTATGTATGATAAAAATGTTTATTCTTAGACCAGATGCAGACTAAACGATTCCTGACATGCAGATGTTCTAAAACGGAACAATGATCAAGATCCCAGCTTAAAAACCATTCGTATATGGAATTTTTACTGATAGTCTGTAGCACATAATTATATGTATATTTTACTATAATGTATTTATTCTTTATTTTTACTTGCTTTTTGGGGTACTCGCACGTTCAAGCCCCGCTAGGGGTAGGTGTTTGAAATTTTACAAATGTTTTTTCGTAGTTCTGAGTGTCTGTTTCGTGGGTCTCCATAACGTGTCCCGTAGAGGAGAAAACGCTGTTATTATCATATTAATCAGCTGATAATGACCGTTACTCTCAGTAGTTGAGAGTCTTATCCTTATTGGCTTTATACCCTCGGGGCTTCAGATGTCAGACGGCAATCGCTCTGTGTCAAATTAGGAATCAGTCCTTAAATTCAAAGTCCTCAAATTAGGAACAATTCAAAAGCTTAGACGGAAATAATAAACAGACTCAAGTTAAATAGTTCTTAAAAATGCCAGAATCTATGAAAATATCTATATTATTTCTCTTTCCCATGGATTTCGTTAGTTGCGGTTTTCTAGGGTAGCGTTGACTGTCATTTATCAGTCACTTTATGGCGTCGAATAACGTCACTCAAACGTAATGTATGGGAACAATATGACGCGGGTTACGACACGGGAAAGTCAAATACGTCGTTTTTTTGTACGTGCATTATAAATTATGTCCGTTATGTGGTTGCTTGATGGTACAACACCGTGCGATACCTAAACTTTAATTTATACAAAATATACATTTGAAAAATAGTGAAATGCTTTACCTACGTTGTACCTAGTATTCGTAAACATCCCTTAAATCCTTATTTTCTACATGACCTACATACATATACCTAACTAAAGTGTCATTCCAAAAAAGAAGAATAACAAACTCCAAATTAAATTTAAGTCGGTTGAAAATAATACATTATTGAGTATAACATGTAATTTCCTAATAATATATCAAGGAAATCAAACAAAAAATTATCAAAATGATATAACATACGTAAAGTAAATAAATAAATGCAATAACGTTGAAAAAACTCATAATTTCCACTTCGCAGCTACATCCCGTCCACTAAATCATCGGATCACAGAACTATCTCACAGGCGCAGGTAAGACTCATAGATTTATTACAATTACTTTATGCTAGCGGTCAAATATAAATTATCTGCCAACATATAAGAAAAGTAAAAATCAGACGTGCTGTTACACGAGTTTTTTGTTATATGTTATTAAGAGACTGTATTGACTATATTTATAGTATTTTAGTCATTTTGTATAGGATATAGGTTACATTGATTATAAGCCTGTGATATTACACTAACTATATACATATATTGTAAACCGAGATATATACATATATTGTAGAGGTGGTTTTTCTAACTTAGAAAGAAAAAAATATTCGTAATAACGTAATAAATATAACGTAAAACTGTAAAATTCAACTGACGACGTTTTCCCGACCGTACTGTACTCTCTTAAATTAACAAATTATTTAAAAGAATAAGAAATTGTTATTCGTGCTAATGTTCTAGTACTATTCTACTTTCCTTATAGTATTTCATATTAGTATTAAAATCAAAAGAGGAAATATGCTATACTGGTTCAGTCATGATCCAGTTACATTTCTATTGCACCTCAGCATTTACACGGCAGTCATAAGGTCCAACCAGCGTTATTTTTAGTAATTTTAGCTGTACATCTCACTAATTTTCTTTTACTTTAATAAATATAAACTCACACCTGGCGTTTTTATCAAAGTGAAACCGGATTCTTGTTCTTCTCAGAGTGCCAATTTGTTACAAAGTTCAGTAAAAATTAGAGGCTTGGATTTGCAATCTTGCGGTTCTTAGTAGTAAATGGGCACTCTTTCTAAAGCATTAGCTTAAGTTTTTTACCATTACATCAGCCCCACATTTTGTTTTACTTGGATTTTACCTAACATGAGTTGCCGGAATTCATATTCTAGATTTCTCGTAATGTAGTTGAAATAAAATAGACATTTAAAATCTCTCCTGCAAATCTTGAAACTTTGAAAGAGCAATTCTTGTATACATATATATCTTTATAAAATTTCGTAAATCTCGAAAACGCTTGCTGCGATTTAGATACAATTTTATATTTAGATAACTATTAGGTATTTAAATATTGTACTGACTGAAACTTGTTGGACCACGAAATATATTTACAATTACCTAATGAAAATTATATTATAGAGTATAATCAATAAGTACCTTATTTTTAATTCAATTTGAAATCCTCAAATGGAAAGGCCTTAGAAATAATAGAAACCGTGTAAATTGCTAGAAGCTCAATAAAATTACATTGTGTGCCCTAATTTCGTGTAAGTACCTACTTGAAATGTTGAATAAGTTTTAAGTATTAGTTTGAATTTGAAATTCAAAGTTGGCCTAAAGATACAAAATAAGTCTAATCGAATAAAAAACTATCGCTATCGGCCTATCAATTTTGACAATTGATTTATGATTTTGGTACGTTACGTACCTACGTACATACATATGTATGTTAGTGATAATATGGGAAATAACAAAGGCTTAATAACGCTAATCCTTATCGCGTTTCATTATTTGTTTTTGTTTGTCAGATAATTTGAAACCAACTATTCGAAGGGTACCAAATAGACATAAAGAAAGTTTAACGTGAATGGGCTTAGCTTATCATTAGTTTCACATCTCTCTATAAGTCTTTTCACGTCGGAAGGGGCAGCGGATGCGTATGCAAAAACGGTCCCACAGGCTCTCCGTTTCCGTGTTGATGGCGGCCATCTTAGGATTTTTTACCGCGTAGGTACAATCCAGGAGTTATCTATGAAGAATTACCGTGCGTTAGCAAAAAAAAACACTGTGCACAAAAACAAAGATCCTAGGCTTATCTCAGCTCTTCGTTCTACATCTGCATTCTTCTCTTCTCTTCTCAGGTGAAAAAAAAGGACATTCATGGGCCGAGGCAGTCCTAAACAAATACTACGTTCGCCAGTTCACGGTCTCACAAGAATTCTATTTCATGAAGCCTGAAACAGAAGGTTTTTAATCAGTTCGTTTTACCCATATTGCTTGACATTCGGAGCTGAAACGAGGACACTTACAGTACAGATGATCCACTTTGAAGTCGCTCAGCAAACTCTCCTCTGTCAGCTCAGTCTTCTGAAGAATGGGTACATTAACGAAGTTAGGTAACCCGACAGAGAACTAAAATTGTCGACACAGCCCAATGAATTGGTGTTACTTTTACTGATCTAACTAATGAAGTAGACAAAATAATTCTTAAAAAAGGAAAAAAAAATAATTCCAACGAAAGGATATTATTTGACGTATTGTACATATATGTTCCACATAATTGTCACAATTGTTGATATCAGGGCATCTAGTTGGAGTTAAGTTACTACACTTTTACTGCTTCACCCCCAATACAACAGATATCGTTTTATTCGACTGTAATAGCATTAGTTGAAGGATTAGCCCACTGAGTTGGAATCATCGTGTAGTTAGCGTCATTACAATTTGCAAGGACGTGTCTAGACAGTTTTATTTTTAATTGAATTTAAGCAATTTTATTTTGATCCATATCTAATATAAACATAGTGTGATGTAAAGTAACCTACCTCAATAAAAGGACTATTTACCTCTGACTGTCTTAATGCAGCGTTTCCGATTAGACTGGTTGCGACACGGTACTAGGCCACCAAAATAAAATACCCACCTTGTTTCAAAAATAATACCTATCGACACATCGTAAATACTCGAATTCTGTCTGTTTTTTACCAGCTAGTTTCTCAAGAACCGTGATGGCTACACAGTTGTTGTTCTATTAGGTACTGCTATAACAACAAATACTAAAAATGAAATGAAATGAAATAAAAGAGTTACGTGAGATTTCACTCCTTGCAGTGAAAAAATCCTTGCGACGGTGACCATCAGTACGGAAACGAAGAGGCTGCGGGATCGCTTTCGCATGCGTATCCATTTCCTCTCCTGTGCGTTGCTCCATTCGTGGTTGGTTAAACACGTCTCAGAAGCATCAACCATCGCTGCTGCGTACACCGACAGTCCAAGGCCATAACCGAAGTGCCGTCCTGCTCACGGCCGTATGCATCAGATTCGTGAGACCCCCATTTATATTTAAGTATATGTAAGACGGAAGGTGATTTGTCGCTTTCTCGTCCAGACCTTAAACATCGCCAGGATCGCTCTTACGTATGCGCGTACCCATCTCCATGGAGACGGGCGCACAACGTCGCGAGAGCCCTTCGCTACTTCTGCCGTCTGAGTGCTCCGAAGGCACTGGCAGGGTAGGACGCACTTCCTCTGGGCAACGTTAAAAGTACATGCAAATACACATACGCTGTACATGCGACAGCTCCACACTTTTCACTAAAATTTTGTGACCAAATTGACGATACCAAAATATTACATGTATCCTCATATAGTTAAAACATTTCTGCTGATAAAAATAATGTGTATTATTAGCCTTAATCGAACCAGCTTGGGTTAAAAAGTATGCAGTGGGTAACGAAAGGGCAGTTTGAAAATTAAAGGGCCATGGTAGAACAAAGTTTGGGAAACTCTGGTCTAACGACTTTTTGCTCTTAAAACTAAATTTTTTTTCAACTTTGGTCAGGAGTTTCACAGATTACTCATCATATGTTTGAGTAAAAATTTTTTATAAATTGTAAAATAACTTCGTTTACGTATTTCAGAATTTTTCCATACATGCAGCCTTACAGACAATTAGATTTTATTCTTATGGTTATAATATATTATTATATACTACAACTACATAAATAAATTACATTGTTAGCGCCATCTTGTGAGATTTACATAAATCAGAATATGTCTTGTTGATCGATAGAATATCGAGCATTCGTGGCAATTATTTCTTATTGTAATTTACCATTTTTTTAATAGATGGCGCTGCCTTATTAAGAATAGTTTGTATTATATTCCTTTGTCAATGAACCACACAAACAACAACAAAGAAAATTTTGTCAAAAAAAGGGAGGGATGGTTGTAATATGATATTACGTGTATTTATTTTTTTCATCAAAAGCGCGATTTACTAGTGACGATCGCTCTGGTGTAGTGGTGCTAATGCGCTATTACTACTGACGCGCGACGGACGCGGGTTAGATTCCTGCACGGGGCGGATGTTTGTATTTATAGAAGCATTTGGTAGGTCTGGTACATGTGGGTCTTCCCACCGTGCCGTGTGTAGAGCCGTGCCGTCACCGTGTGGAGAGGACGTAAAGCCGTCGGTCCAGGTTGTTATCGTAATCAACTGTTAACGATCGTTACTCGTAGTAAATATTCTAGTCTAAATGGTTACTCGTTTGACATATCGGTTACGGGGGTCAGATGGCAATTGCTCTGCATGAAAACCTGTCAATATCTAGGCTAGAATAAAGCAGACCCTGGTTAAGTTTAGAAAGTTAGAAAGAAGAAATGCCATTTCCTAGTCCTGTTAAATAATGGATTGTTACTATAATATCAGGAGCAGCCGCAGCGTAAAAATGTGAGATGGGGTGAGGTCACAATTGGGGAGGAGGTTACAAATTAAATACTAGACCTTGTAGATAGTAGAGTTATTTGGTGACGTCTGTTTTTGCGAGTTTAGAAAATTGGTGATTGTGTCGATTTTGATTTATTGTTTTTGAGTTTCAGTTTTGCCATCGACTTGTGACCCACCAACCGATAGGATAGGACGATAGGATGGTATGGATGTTGATTTAAACCATGTAATGTAAATATTATTTAGAATGGTGTAGTACTAGAATGACGTTCGGCGAGATACTTATTGTAACACAATATTTGTATTAGCTGTGTGCTCAACAGTAGCGCTGGCGTCACCTGGTGTGTTTTCAATGTTAACACAGACAGAAACACACAGAATAAAACAAGAGCAGAAAAAATAAAGAGGTAGGTATATAAATATGCACCTAACTACTTTTACTTAAAATAATTATAGACGATTTTCATCAGGAGTTATAATATTAAATCATGAGTAGTATTAATGTACCATTTTAATGGTAAGAGTTCTTGAATTTGGTCCGGTAGGTTTTGACTTTAATCGTATATATAGTATGCATGTATGCCTATATATAATTAATTACATACCTACCTATAACTTTTTCTCTCTATTATATTATTTAGTATAGGTATAAAATAAAGACATAAATAATTATGTATGTCCATTGCAAATATTATAGGTACTACAAACAAGTTATTCAATGCAAATAAATATGTATATAGAGCTGGAGCACCTGCCCCGGCAAGGCAGAAGGTGCGTGTTCAAATCCCGTTGGGTCGCGAATTTTTGATTTGATGTTTAAATTTAATGGCTATGAGGTTTTATAAGGTTAATTTTTCAACTCTAATGCGAATTGTCGTCGCCTTCCGACCACGAGGCCGTAGTCCCACGTTGTCTTTCGCCGCCTCTGCGCCCACGGAGCATTTCACCTATTATTTAGGCAGACAGTATTGTTAAACATTTGCCCTTAGGTTTTTCCAAGCACCGTTAGATTTAACTTATAATAATTAGCCAAGTGCGTGTCGAGCCACGCGCATGAAGGGTTCCGTAGTTTTCCTCATAATGTACGGACATTAAATAATGTAATCTTTAAAGTTTACTTATATTTTAACAAATAACATCTTTAGCTTAACAATTGTTAATGAAGTTTGGGAGAAATTCTATTTTTACTTTGATCGACTATATCTCAATAACTATAAAAGCCTACATAGCCATGACAATTTTCCTTTTAAATTTATTATATGTACTGTAATCATGAATTTTTTCATATTTTTAGAAGCAGTAGTTTAGTGGGTAGAGAGGGGGGACACTTGACTCTAAGAAAATTTGTCACTTTGAAGCTTAATATTTCGGAAACTGTTCCTCGTTCGGAAAAAT
>DVXP01002920.1:0-12001 GCA_018235645.1 Junonia grisea | reverse complement strand
CTTGTTTCATGGGACAGACGTTGCTTCTGTGGCATGCACATCTTGTTTCTCAGACGTCTTAACAAAGTGCTGCTACAAGGACCTTAAACTATTGGGAGGTATTTTTTTATAAATTTTAAATTATATATAATAATACATACATAGACACACAAACACACACACACGCATGTATATACATAATTTTTCGGGCTACTCTCATTGATACCCATATTGTAGAAATGCATTAAAAAAACTTTTCCACTAGCTTGGATGGTCCGACATCTTGGATTTAGAATGACATCATATTACTTTTAGAGTTACTCTCAACAAGCCCTTTCATTTGATACTCATATTGTAGAAATGCAATAAAAATAACTTTCCCGCTAGGTTGGATGGTCCGCCATTTTAAATTTAGAATGACGTCACGAATTTTATCGTATATTGTCATCCAAACTAAATATGTATGCAAGATTTCAGCTCAATTGGTTGAAGATATCTATTTCAAAATTGAGTAACAAAAATCGACCCGAAAAAACTACATCTCCATATTGCAAGATAATCACGAAACGGCTGGACCGATTTTGATATAACATATCTAAGAACCACCGCTAGAAAACCCTCTTTCAGATAAAAAAAAAAGCTAGATTTAAATCGGTCCACCCGTTTAGCTGCTACGATGCCACAGACAGACACACAGACATACAGACACACAGACAAACATAGCGATCAAACTTATAACACCCCTCTTTTTTGGTCGGGGGTTAATAAAAATTTAATTAAATTTAACAACTTTTTTTTAATGTAATACGTACATATACATATATGTTCGTAAAACATTCCTTCTAAAAATGCTCAGATATAAAAAACTCAGTGTTTTTTTTAATAACAATATCTGTCTGACTTTTTTATAACTTTTAATACCTTTAAACGGTTTAGAGATCGTATGTAGATACGAACTGTAAAATTTTTTGATTGGTATTCCAGAATTCCTATATTTTTCTTTTCTTACCTTGCAAGAACAAAAATTCAATCAACAAAAAGGAAATTATAATGAATTACGTTAAGAATTGATTACCTAACTTAATTATATGTGCTTAAATCAGGAAATAGAAGCATAGACGTTCGATGTTAACCAATCATTAAATTTGATTATTAACGCTTTTCCTAGGCGACCTACTTTTCAAATAGAATAAAAATATTTCAATGGCATTGAAATTACTTGCAGCCATTTGGTGGCCGTCACTGGCCGCATGCTGCATTTTCAATGATTCTAACTTATACATTGCGATTTCTAATTCAATAACCGTATTATAAGTGAGTCTAAAATAAATTAGGTGAGTAGGTAGGATGTTTCAAATATTAAAATTAAAGTTTTTAATATTTCGGTTCCTCTACGAGGTAGACATAAATCTTACAATTAGCCAGATTATATACATACGTAAACTTTACTGTTTCGTACTTATATGTACCTAACATACATATGTATGTATATAACCTATCATACCTATGATATAATCTTTTTTGCATAAATCAAAAAATATTAGACATGTAATGTTCTTATTCACTGTTTGAATACGAACATTGTATGATGAAACGCGAGTTACTCTACATTTCGATTAAAAACTACTTTTATTTATAATCCAAAAAATATGCATAAAAAATATAAATTATATAAGGCAAAAAAACAATCAACAGTAATTAGAAAGCATACTTTTCAATCGTTTTCCAATTGGGTCACACGGTGCTTCTCCGAGAGCGCATTTGAGTTGCCTCTGTATGAAACGCTTGTCATTGAGGGCGTCTTCTAGTGCTGTGTCGGACACTTGGGGTCGCTGTGTCTCCGCAGCGTACACCACCGCGATCGTACATAACAGCAAAATGTGGGTAAGCTGTAAAATAAAAAGACAAAATGTTACTAGGAATTAATAATAATTATTTTCTTACTGGCAAACATAAAGTAGAGATGAATAAACATTTGTAGATATAGATATTTCATGGTCAAGAGTCAAGAAAATAAAAAAAAATACTTTTTAGAGAAGCGCATGTACAGAAAGCGTCCTTCGAAGATTGCTTTTTTTTATATGTTTTAAATTTAAAAACCATATTTTAATGCTGCAAATTCTTTTTTTATAAAAAAAATTGTTTTGTTAATATTTAAAAATAATATAGATAACATAAGAAGCGAATTAAAGAACTGATAAAGGTCGTTTTTCTCAAAACTCAGGCTAATGTGATACCTACTCATGTTTCTTGATTAGTGTCCACTTAAAATATACTCCTATAAGTACACCTACACCAAACGTAAATTATATTAAATATTTAAAACCACAATACAGATTAACAATATTTTAATTTTATTTAATTTTTCCTTCAAATTATTTAGTATCTAATTGGTACTAATAACTAACATGGGCATGTCCCATCCTCCTCCTGTCTTATCCTCTGTACATATCAATTTTGTTTTTTATATTTTTAAATAATAAATGAAATATTATTCCCAATTTTTAAATGACTACACAATCAAATATCTGATTTTTTTAAAAAGCTGTTGCCTAAATGTAAATAACACGTGTAGTCACGAAATAAAATCCCGACTGTAACTCATATGGCATCGATTTTAACACTGACACATACTGGAACGTGCTCAGGAAGTTAATTATTAGCCAATCTGCAGCCATCGATCGGAAAGACAATACGATAGCTATCGTTTAATGATTTTATTCAATTGTTTTCTGTTGTTTAATACAACAACAGATTTCTATGATAAAAGAATCTTCCTGAGAAGAATTAGCTCCCTGATTAGTAATTAAGTAACGTCAAAAAATCATGTTCTACACTTCTACCTATTAGAATCACTGTAAAAATAAATACCTATGTATATCATTTTCATATAGGTATACGAATTAAAAGAATTTCATATAGGGATCACAATCAATTGATAATGTCAAGTTAAGTTTTTTTGTTCCGTCATCAATTTGGTATTAATTTTGTATTGTTGTGAAATTAATAAATTTTAAAACTCATAAAATTGTGTATATAAACTAACAATTCCACTTAATTCAAAACCAGGGTATGTCCGGGAAAAACAAGAGAGTTGGCTATCCTACATTAACCTTCTCTTGTTGTTTTCATATGCCTGTTTATATAGCGCTTACATTTACAACTTTTAATTTAAGGTGACTATAATAAATATTTTGACACCTTTTTGATTTTGTATATTAAAAAACAAGAAATTTAGCTCTATTGTAGAGTTAGAACCTGTGGAACGAATCTCGCTTTAGACATTCTTACTTTATCAATTAATAATTAATCGATTTATATAATTAAATTGTCGATCTATATCCATATGTGATACCTCGTATGTGAAAATGATGTTGGCTACGAGATATCTAGACTGACGAAATGTCATCGATACCAAGAAGAAAAATAATTAAGTAAGTAATAAGTTAGGATTTGTGTTTTAAAAACACTTAAATACCTGGTTTAGTTTCTCTTTAGATAAAGAAAATGACGCGAGAAAATTTTAAATCATTTAGGCTTTGTTTAGATAGAGTCGTGTGTTGTTAGACTATGTTTAGTTTTTTGCATATTCAATTGTTGAACAATTTTTTCTTGTCAAAATCAATAAATGTCAATTAGATACAGGTTCCCACTGTGGGAAATTATTTATTCTTACACGTATCTACTTATAATCAAGTATCTATATATATATATCTCTATCTCATTAGTACAGACATCGCACAACCTGCCGTGTAAAATAAAATCTCTTATTTCTTAAACAAATAGGTAGGTATTAGTATTTAACACATACTTTAATTGATTTCAAAAAGAGAGGCTCTGTGTTGAGCTGTATGTATTTTTCTCTTGGCAATGACTGTAGCCTAAACGGTTTGATGGATTTTAACATAGATAAACCTACAGTAGAAAATAACATGATGGTATTATTAGAGTAGGTATTATTATTAGATAATAACAACAATATTTTGGCAGGTAATTTTATTATACATTATTATATTGCTTAAGTTTCCGTAATATGTTTAGAAACGAAGAAATTTGGGCTTCTCAAGAATCGCCGGTGGGAAATCCCACGACGCACACGGCAACTCTATTATTGCATGATTTGGTAATAATTGCAATTGACCTTCTTTGGACTGGCATAGTGGTCAGTGAAACTGGTTGCTGCACAGGCGGTCTCCAATTCGAACCCTGTTTATTGCCAAGGCAATAACGTAGCTGGAGGGGCATTCCGCCCCGAGTGCCAACATTTAAGGCATAACACCGGATTTTATGAAAAAGTGTATGTTTTAAGGAATAGGGGTGCAATTGCGCCCTGATTCCTAAAAGAATGTCATCCGTCTTGGGAATGCGCCCTGCGTGTCCTCCACGCTACCTACGCCACTGGACAAACCCATTGCTTAATCGATTTGGGTCTACGTATTTACTGCAATGAATTATATAGATATGTATTTCTATTGACATATGTGTAGATATATGTATATGTAGTGTTGATTAATTTTTGACTATGTTTAATTAGACAATAATCTGAGGCATATTTTCCTAACGCATACCTTTAATACCTTTGTTATTATTTCTATGAACCCGGGTATTACAAAACCATAATATTTATCAATTTACACTAATTTCGAGTTACACGTAACTTTAAGACTTAAGAGAAAGGACGGATATAATTTTTAGCTTCGTGTTTGTAATTACTGACTCACATGGCGTGTGTACCAATCCTTCAACCAGTTTCGTGTAAAACTTACTCGAATATTACAGTCATGGTTTACTGAGTAAATAAGTAGAATTATTATTATTAAAAAAGGATTTTCCTTGTGCGCTATACACTGTTATAGCTTTTAAAATTTTATATTTCTTATTTAGAATTTCCATTTGTCATCTTACTAAAAATAATCAGTTATTTACGACTTTACCTTTATTTTAGATATCTTAACGAAAATCTTTGCCGATTGTGAAATGATTTCATTTTAAATCAAATAAAAAAACCGTATTTGATTTTTTGTAGATTGGTTACTTACAAGTTTCTGACCTATGTACCTACTCCGTACAAGTACATATTTTATCTATATTTTAAATATCTAAGTAATTAGATGGTAACATTTGGTTTTTTTCTCAAATATCTACCAGGAAATCATGTGGGAAATCAATTAAGCTGTCATACAACCTCAACCTTTATTTAATTTGATTAAATGAACTACTGACCCAATGACTCAACAGTTTTATGAATTATATAATAATTTAAAAGAAAAGAAACATGAAATACTACTTTGTTTACACAAGGACAAATATTATTTTTTACGATTATTGCTCGTACTCAATCACCGAGGACAATACGCAATCAAAAATATTTATTTACGCATGGTAAATGACTTTAAGGATTTCAAACCCTAAATAATAATATATACTTACCAGTATCACTTATCATTGTTAAAAAAAACAGAGACAAAAAGCTTAATGAAATAACTGGATATATTTTTTGTTAAACTGGTATCATCATTATTAGTAATAAATTAAAAATAAGGCAGGATTTACTTCATTAAAAATAATGTTAATTCAGATATATTCTCCTGAAATTAAAAAAAATATGTTGATGTATTTGTATGTATTTGATTAACTGACTTGGTATGTATATTTTTAATAAAAGATTATTTTGGACTTATGAAATAATTTATAAAACAAACAAGCATACATAGGTATTTTTATATCTGTTTACAAGTTAAAATAGAATATTTCGGTCAAAGCAATTTCTAGGATCGACAAATATTTGGATGAAATAACCTAGACCGGTCTCTTTAATGTACTACTTAAAAAAACAATTTAAAATATAGTAGTAGTAGTTTTAAATATAGAGTAGACAGTAGAGACTTTCCAGGCTTCTGAATAAGGTCATTTAAATTGGGAAACAATATTAAAAATCCCGTAATACCTTAGTTGTTATCTTGTAAACATTGTCTATTAAATATTTCACTCGTGTCATGAGGTTTACAAGGATGACCATGTAATACTTTAACTTAAAAATAAGGATAATTTGCCGCCAAGTTCAAACCGATTAAAAATATTACAAGTTTTAATTTGTTGTAACGATCGCCCTTCACCTAAATTGAGTTAACAAAATAAAACAATACCAGAGGAAACGGGTTTATTATCGAGAAAAGGCTACAGACGAATTGAGATAAAAGTTAAGAGATACTTATAAATTATAATTAGGTATAATGTCTTGCGGGGTTTGAGTTCGTTGATGTCTTTGATATGCGAGTTTGCGAAATTTCCCTTATTAGTAAATAGACGATCTGAGTATTTTAGAGTGAATTTTAAATATCAATAGTCAATGCATCTAATGCCTTAATAATTAATTAATGGAGTAGTAATGTACACATGTAGAGACTATAGTTTCAATAGTTGACTATTAATACATTTTATTATTAAAATGTTCTAAAATCTTAGAAATATTTTACTGTTATTTTCTAACATTTCGTAACAGACATTCTTTATGTGGACAAACAAACAAGCCATAATAATAACATTATTTATTAGAACTATTAATAAAAAAATTTAAAATATTATTTTAAAAAACTCTAGGAGAGCGCTTAGAATTAAGTCTTATCAATTTTCGAGGGAAACTCAAGTATGTTTCTAAGCATAGGTACATAAACAAACAATAATATTTTCTTAATAACAGATCAAACATAACACTGCAAATAAACAAGTCAATCAAGCGATGAAAAATTGCGCCCTTGCGAGTTCAATAATCTGCATTCGTCGAAAGCTCGAAAACGTGTCGCGGACAGAAAAATTTACGTTATAAAATTAACAAAACAATATTCTCACCTGCATCCTTATTCGATCTGTTTCAACTTGATACACTTTTACTTTCCTTAACTTCTAAATGACCCGGATTTTTACAGTGATTTCTAAACCGTTCGACAGTTCGCGTGCGAATGCAAACTGCGTTGCAGCGCGACCGTAGAGAGAATGCTCCGAAGGCAATGTCGTAACCGCTTACTTAACCCGACCCCCTCTTTGCTTGCCAATTTATATGTGTACAGTCCGCTCGAATAGAACTCGTACGATAACTATACAAAGCCAAAACTATGACAATTGATAATTGTATAATCCTAATCTAAGTTCATGACGAAATATCTTTTCAGTTATTTTTATTGGACTGTAACAATTTAAAATACTGAGACGCGATTCAAAAAATATCGTGAAAAGTGAAAGATAAAGAAGAAAAGATTATAATCATTTGCGCAGCTTCCATTGAAATGGACTATACCTACACTACTATGCGTTCGTTACGTGACGGAATAATGACTAAATAATATAAAAACAGACCATCCGGCACAGTTCTTTATTATATAAATAAAATTCTAGTAAATAGACAACTTAAAGTTTATTCGCTGTTATTATGACCCGTTATTTGGGTCAATGGTTTACAATAGATACAAATGTCTATTTAATATGTTTCCGGAATAGATTATTATCATAACAAGCTTATATAAATTAACATAATATCGGTTAGGTAAAGTTATTCGAGCTATCGCATCATTGAAAACCTAATTAATTCATTGTTAGTGATTATTAATGTTTACTTATTAATTAGGACAATTATTTGCAAATGTGCAAAACATTTGGATTAATTTGTTGTTAATTCCTTTTAAAAATTCAAAATTGTAGGTCATTAGCTAATAAACAGATAATTGATAACATAATGTCGTTTCTATTGTTATAATTACATTATAATTTAATAACCTTATAGTTCTATGGTATAAAACTTTTTTTTTTATTTTAACATAAACTTAAAGTATGTTAGTTGTAAGTTACTAAGTTCTTGGTACATTATGTTTTATTTCTTCAGCCGTATTGACGGACTATCTTTGCCCACTCCCACGGGTAGTTCCTCTGGACATAGGCGAGCGTGCGTCGAATCTGGCGAGTTTCTTGTTGGGAACATTGGGGACACGATCCGCGCAGCACAAGTGGAGCTAGGGCTGGAAAAGAAATATTTAACTTAGAAACAAATAGGTATCCGTACCAATATTTAAAATGTATAAGTAACTCTATTTATCTGGTCTGTTTTTACGCAAAAATCGCTGAAGGCAGTTTTGATAATTTTGGCGTAAAAGTCGATACGTTTTCGATGAAGGACAAAGACTAATACATACCTACTTGGCATTGTAACCGACATCCATGTCTTGTAGCTGCGAGTAAAGCTTAATATTTAGGGATGCGTCATTTAGGCAAAGGAAAGAGACGCGGTAAAGAGAAAGACAAAGATAATATTATATTACTTGTACGATGTTGTTGTATTTTTATGAATAATAAGTACTTTTATTTTATGTATAATTGTTTGTGATGAGTAATCCTTTCGTTGAACATTGTGTGTAATGTATTGTGGTTAATATTTGCATATACTCGTAATAATAACAATGAAAGTTGTCTTGTACATTTTCCTTTTAAACACTAAAAAATACTTTCACGTAAATATAGTATAAATTATATGTAAATGAAATTTAATAAATTTTTAATTAATTAAATGAAGTATTGGCCGAGATAGCCTAATGGTTTAAAGATGAGGACCTAAATCGATGATCACGGATTCAAACCCTGAGTTTGTGTTTACACCGCTGTGTAACCGCTGTGTTTACAAATGCTAAAATAGTGTTTCTCGTGGAGAAAAACGTCAAGATCAAAAGGATACCTGCATGTGCCGGGAAAAATCGTATCACTCGTATATTCGCTAAACGGCAGTATAGCAGCGTGGTGAATTAAGCTTTTAACATTCTCTTTAATAGGAGAAAAGGCTTTTGCCCAGCAGTAGGAGATTTACAGGCTGTTCCTTTACTACTTTACTATTGTGTATTCGCTTATATAAAACAGTAATTTAATTTTATAATATGTAATGAAATAATTAGGTGAAAGCAGTTACCCGGGGCTTCCTTCATCTGTATTTTATATATTTCTTACACATTTGGTTAAAAAAGTGTTCGTAATGGATTTCTACCCTATAGAAAGTAAATAAGTATTCTTCAAGTCACAAAGTCTCTAGAAGTTTTAATTCCAGATTGTGATGGTAAATTTCTTTTAACAAACATCCACATAAATCTATGTAGGTATTTACACTTACTTCTAAGCCGAATGCCAACGGGGTCGCAGGGCCCCTCTCCCAGCGCACATTTTATGTGCCGCTGCATAGTTCCCCGGTCGGCTAGGATCCTTTCCAGTTGAATATCTGTCATCTGTGGCGCCGCCATGCTGATGGAGATGAGAGACACGAACGCGACCAAAAACAAACCCTGGAAAATATATTATTGTCAAAATCCGTAAAAAATTATTCATTTGTATTTTCATCTTATGAAGAAAATTGTAATGCAAATCAGTACTTTTTATTGACAATATTAAGCTTCACTGGTGCATTTATTTGATTAAATTATTTTAAAGTTAAATAAATAACTTTTAAATTAATATTTTCATATAGTTTAGTGTTGTCAATAGTGTTTTCAAAACCACACAATTCTGTGAAATTTTCAAAAGTATGTGGTTTGGAAATAATTATATCACGGTTGGGTGCCGGGTGTAATTATAAAATGATTTCGCGGTTGAAATTCATTGACCCTAGTCGTTATCTAGTTTTCTCTGAAACAACCGTCTAGTGCGTTCTGTACTTAACCACTTCACCCTTAAAAATACATTGGCAAAAATTTATTTTGACATAAAGCAATTTTATCTAAACTTCGGCAGGTCACAGGAATAACCTGCGGGTCCTGCGACCCCCTGCCCCTTAAAAAAGATGAAATGCGAATGTTGAGATGAATGTGTGGAGTAACTAGAATTGAGATAAGAGAGAATATATATTTAAAATAAGAAATGAGCCACCAACCCACCCACCACCAACCCGCAGTGGAGCAGCGTAGTGGATTAAGCTCCATATCTATGGGACTGTTACTAAGAAATGAGCATAGGTATTAGAGGGAGTTTGAAAGTGGCGCCAATCACGAATAAATTGACGTAGTACCTATTAGGTTAGCATCGTATGGACATGTTATGAGAAGTGACGATTGCCATGTGACAAGAAGGGTATTAGATATGAATGTGGAATGATATGTGGATCGAGGTAGACTAAAGAAAAGATAGATGGATTGTGTGAAAAATAATACGAGCCAGAAAGAAGTAACTATTGAGATGGCGGCTGATAGACGAAAATGAGAGAAAAGGGCATACTGTTCTGACCCCACATCATATCATTTAATTTATCAAGAATTGTTGACATTATTTACTATGAAAGTTATTAAAATATCCTGGGCGACCGAGCTTCGCACAGAAACACGCGTTTCCTCGGACATAAGACTAAGGGGGCGTCCATAAATTTTAGGATTGATTGATGAGGTTTTTTTTTGCATTTTCTCTACCTCCTTCCTCTCCTGGTGAGACGTCTATTTGGTATAAAACAAATATGGTGGTTTGACAGTCAGTCGAAGTATGAATGAAATTATTTTCACATGTACAATCTGGATTAAATGGGCTAAAATAGTATTGTTTTTTGCTTTAATCAGAAAAAAAATTGCGTGATATTTGCCGAGATTTAATCGTACGTGGGAGATTAAATGGGAAACTCGATTCCCTCCCCGTTAAACATCACACGTAATTTGGATTCAAGAGATCACGTAATTTCAGTTCAAGAGATTTAGCGACCCAACCGATCAAAATTGATAGAGCCGATACCGAGATCGCCGATATCAATAAATATACCAGAATTGCTCGTTTGGTCGTTTTTAATTCAAATTCAAGGATGTGTATTAGTTATCAGAATTTGAATTAAAGCAATTCACGTCGCAAAAATAATGAAGCCTGCCCATACGAGCATAGATCAAAATTTAATACAAAAAGCCGGAAGACTTTTAAGCTGACACAGCGGGCTGTGAACCTTGAAAGTTCATTTTCATTATGCAAATTATTGTAGTCGCCAATATTTTTAATGGTATATGTATTATGTATATGTTAGTATTAGTTCATTATTTGGGTGTTCCAAAATAATTTCGAATTTATAAATATTTTTGATAGACATTTTAATGAGTGAAAAAATATTTACCTATTCAAAAGATTTATTTTAAACGTTATTATTTATTTTGTTTTATTTATCGTCGATTCTGAGTCCTGGGTTGCTTATCTGCTAATTGTTGATCATTTTATTAATTGTCGTAAAAATTTTACCAAATTTTTTATCTTGTATACTTATACAAATTCTAGGTAGAAAAATTTAAAGTCTCGTAACATTTAAATCAGTTTTATGATTTTGAAGGCCCAATCCTTTTCAAACAAATAAGAACAAACGATTCGGCCTCGTTTCGTACATCGGTAACATAACTCAAAAACGCACGTCATAATGTGTCCTATCACCTTCGTAGCGTCGTAAAACAACTATATTTAGCACTAGCTGAAACCCGTGAATTCATCTGTACTGCCAATAATATGACAAATAAGACTGTTTTTCCTTGTGACTAATGGTGTAGGTAAATATTATTCAAATAATGATTAAAAGAATAATAAAACAAACGCGTCTTAATAATTTTAGTAAATTTCGTACAATATACCTACGCTTAAAAAAAAATTAGGTATCTATATAAAATTATGAAATGTCTTTTTTTGTTCTTCTTAAATCTTTGACATCGTATAACTACAATTGATCAAAGAAAATACACACAATTGGATAAAAATATTTAAAAAAAATTACACAGCTCTACAAAAAAATTTTTTTTTTGTGTTGCCTTGGATATTTTTGCAAATTTTTATGTTTTCGAGTACCTAAATCACGAATATATTCATAAAAATACTGAATGTGCTCTTTTTTTGTGATTTTTACGTATCTTATATTTTGAACAATTATCAGCTTGTTAGTACTAAGTATTGTTATACTAAGTATTGATATACTAATATATTTGTCTTGTCTTTTTAAACATGAGTTTGTCACGAAGAATGTGTAAATATAGTAGTGATTTATTTTGTT
>DVXP01002919.1:0-12002 GCA_018235645.1 Junonia grisea | reverse complement strand
TGCA
Source organism: Junonia grisea (assembly GCA_018235645.1). NCBI lineage: Eukaryota > Metazoa > Arthropoda > Insecta > Lepidoptera > Nymphalidae > Junonia > Junonia grisea. The sequence goes on along the minus strand of DVXP01002919.1, from coordinate 11,998 downwards.
ACACCAAAGGAGCTACAAAATGCGTTGCCGACCTTTTAGGGGGTATGGAGGGGGAATGGATGGGGAATTAATGAGGAAGGGGTAGGGATTTGGGCATCCGGGGGCAAATCCGCGGTGGTGTATGCTTTTATATTTTATAGCAAAGTCAAATGAAATGTAGTAGCAAAATCATGCAATAAACATTAAATACGTCCCGAAACACTCTCCAGTATGTTGACTTAAGAGTTGCAATTTTATTGATGAAACCATGAATCGCCGTCTCATCACACTAGTTGACGTCTTATAGACGTAGAAGTCAATACGAGATGTCATTAACTCCAGTATGTTGGATAATATAATACGTAATTCATAGCTTTATGAAATAAACATAACATTCGTGACGTTAAAACATCGGTTTCATGATCGTGATGAATAATAATTCTAATAAAAATTGAACTTGAGCCTCGAATACTGCAAACTGGTTTCAAACCCAGACCTGTAACTATGTTAACATACATGCCGCAGTTTATACATAATTTTTTGCTACGAGCTAATTTCATCTTTATGGTACAAGACATAGGAGGTATGTTTGTATGAAAGAAATTACGCGTAATTGCATTTGCTCTGTGGTTCATTTGATTTTTTACAAGTCGGCAAAACAATTGCGATCACGGCTTGTAAAATGAAGAAAAAACCTGGAGATGATAAATGATGCAATTTATGTTATCCCCGGTTTTAAACTCATCGCCTTGATAACGTATTTTGTCTTTGACATTTAGTTTTTTTTTTCGTTTAACTCTTGATTATGTAGTTGTGATTATGTTCGCCATTTTTTATCTATTCGAATGAATGTTTATTAAAGTATGAATATAGATAGGTTTTTTTTTTTAATTCTTGAATGTAATTACGTAGGTTTCTTTTATTTTGCATCTTACAATTAGTGGTAGATTTAATGGTACCAAAAAAGAATAGTAGGTAAAACATAAAATATCTTTTTAATACTCATATATTATATACATTTATAGGTAAGTTCATATTAAAACTTAAATTACTCTAATGCAGGCAACATAAAGTGTGTTAACTTTCTCAGAACTCTGCATAAATCTGTTGCTTTGATTTGGATCTAAGATTGAAGACCATCATACTACAAATGCAAAATCGTAGTAAAAAGATCTCTTTTGTCATAGGGTCTCGAAAAACGTTTTCTCTCCGTACCGTACTGTTTACATGGACAAGGCTTGTGTGACGTCATCCGCAACATTAAATTGGCCGTTAAATGACAGGCAACGTTATCCTAGGAAGCTAAATCTTAAGACCACTCTTCACGCAATGCACATAATCATTAAGGTTCAGAAGGTTAGCTGTTGCAAGATTTCAAACGTTTCCGCGATGTTCCGAGACCAGAGATAAGAATCATTAAATTATTTTCATAATTGTTATACGGATATTAAAAAAAATATACATTTTTTTCATTAAATGTCTAGAAAATTCTAGAGAAAAAATTTCTTAGAACTTGGCTTCTGAATCGTCTGGAGATGTCGCGGCGTGGTACGTAGTTTAAAACCAAGATTTTGAAAGGTGTAATTTACGTGAAATAAAATTTGTTGCTAGTATTTGTCAAATTATTTTTTATATTTTGATAAACTTTAAAATTTTAATAATGTTTGTTTGTAGGAAAAAAAAATATGAATAAAAATTATATAAGTATATTGAATTTGATAAATAAAAATAGTAAATAATATGTTTTAAATATATAATATTAACGTAAAACTATCGTTCTTTGTTTATCTCGATATTTATAAGACAATGTGTAATTATTTTGTTAACATTTTCCGTTCGAAAGGCCGCACCTTAATCTCATCAATGCCTTAACTGCGTTCGCTCATGATTTGCTAATTCGCGATCTTATCGCCTAAGTGCGATTTACATTACCCGTTACGTACTGTTAACACATTAACATTGCTAACACAGCGCGTAATGGACAACGAAATATTGTAATTTAGGAGACGCCACCATTCTGCTTTGACTCTGGTTACTGGAAATAAGGTGCGTTAAGTTGTACTCGACCTCAAACGTACGAAATTCCAATGAATTTTGCACATCGTTTATTTTAATAATTTCATGCTAATTTTAGAATAAAACGTTTTGCTAAAATCGTTATAGGACATCTAATCAATCTTACCTTTGACATAGATAAATTTTAAAGAAATATGTAAAGATAATAAATAATAATTTAAAAATATCATACCTATGTTGCTATAAATAAAGCCTTGCAGTATCAACCGAGCTAATCCGTTTATCAGATTGCTTCACGTTTGTAGTGAACGTTTTGGTACAGACCATAATATTCATAGCTTAAGTAAAACCTAAAAACAGTGGGCTATCCAAGTAAAAAAAAATCCTATCAAAAAATTAACCACCCATAACCATGAAACACTAAACAGAACTATTTAATTACAGTGTACTGGCGATTAATAGTGCCTAAATAGTGATGAGCATATGACAAATGTTACCACACGGCCGCACCAGAAGAACCTTGCCGCAAGGTTACTTCACAGATCGTGAACCGCATCAGTAATACGCGAATATACAGCTTAAATAATTAACAACATATCGTCCGATCTGGATCACGTTCGAGTTCAAAGGTACAACAAAGAACAGGAAAAAGCCGTCAAAAATATTCGCAGGACTTGCACATGCACTGTTACCTTACTTGTTTATGCCTTATTGGATGCACGCCAAACACATCGCTATGGCCTACCCATCTCGTAAAACTTTGATTCGCTAAATTAAATATCGAATTCGAAAGTTGATTTTTTTTTTAATTTATAGCACGAGAATTGTATGATATATTATCTGTGCTCAAAATAAACATTTAGCTAACGATCGTATAAAAATACTAACAAAAAAAATTGAGGTCGAAGCATCAATTAATATAGCCATTTAACCAGCCATTAGCGTAAGTGTTTAGGCCGCTTCGTTTCAAAACGAAATAGTGTCCAAGTTCGAATATGAAAAAAAAATTACAAATTTTATTCGCAAAGAAAAAAACGAATAGACACGAACAACGGTTGACAAAGCGTGATGGGAAATTATTATGTTAGTGAACTCGTATAAATGTTCGGAAATGGGGCCAAAGGCACACACTTACGGTGTGTTTATGTAATGGTAGTTGTGCTGCGCCCGCGCCGGTGTTTCGCATGATTTCTCTGGACGACGACCGGTCGCTTGGCGCCATCCTCGCGACATGAATTCCTCGCACAATCTCTTCTGAGCATATATTTTGCAAATCCATCGCGTTTACGACGATAAATTTATAAATAAACCTGTATTTTGCGTTAGTTTACTGTTGTTCGTTGTTTCGTATTAATGAGACTACATGAAATATTGTGTCTCGCATTTGTAACTAGAGTTTTTATGCGTCTTCTACGTAGAATTTTGTCTGAATTAGTTATTTTAGGTAATAATTTATGTTGCAAGATTGAAGAGAAATCTTATTTGGATAGAAAACTGAAAAATTAAATATAAATAACATTCGAAGATTAATAACTACGCTAAAGTAATAGAAAGAATCACATGAAACAAGCGCATAGACATACCCACTTTTTTAATATTGAATTAAAAATATTCAGGTTAAAAGTGCATTGACATGAAATTTAATAAGGAATCATTTCGGGTAAACTCCGCTGTTGTGGACAGTGGGTTATATCACAATGTAAATATCAAACGGGCAAGGTTGATTTATAAACAAATCGACTAAACAAACATTATTTGTACGAGTACGTCCGCCATTGACTTATTGCTATTTACACTCGATACATTATGATACAATATTTAGGACGGGTTGTAGTCAAGGAAATCTTAATTGGAACTTGGCAATTTTATAATATTGTTTTCGCTGAAAAATAATCATGTCAATTGGTATTTAGTAATCGGCAATCGGTAGAGTTTTCTAAATAATTATTGGTTTGTTTAAATTAACTTGGACACGTGCACTGTTGAAGAAATCATTTATTCTAGTTAGTTTCTAAAGGACTAACAATAATATACGGACAAACATAATCATAATAATGTCGAATTCAATGAAGATCTTTCTTTTTTTTTGAAGTGGATTCAATATAAACATTTTTGACCGACTTTTGAAACTCAGTCCTCGATGAACTAAAAGAAGTTTTGGAAGACTTAATACGTACGTTTTGTATGTGTGTTATGTATGTAAGTTCCTTACATTATGATGACCTTCTATAGCCTAAACAGTTTGACCGATTTTGAAGTGTCGTTAAATTCACATCCTTCAATTAAGTGTCATAGACTATGTGTCAGCAAAAATCAACATGGCGGATGACAGTTTTTTTTGTTTTTTTTTTTTTAATTATCTGTTACATGTTTGATTACATGTTTTGTGATGTTTCCGTCCTTTGTAAATTAATTGTAATGATTAGGTTTTTTCTGTAGATTTGATTGGATTAATCTAAGTTAGAAATTCAAATCTTTTGAATAGGACTAAAGTTCGATTGCCGGTAAAAAAAGGACAAGCAAAGATTTAAAAATTGTCTATACATACTATATTCGTGGGTACTTGACGTGTCTTTGAAATATAAATTCTGCGAACTGAGATTTTTAAGTGTTTTGTTTTGTCTTGTCTTGAAGATTGAGAATAGTAGTTTGTCTCAAAAATATTTTGCGAAACTGTTTATTAAGAACATGCGAGAAAATAATATATAGTAGGTAAAACTCGTATTTATACTGATAGCGACAGTTTTTCTTTCGAAAATTTAAAATTTGTAAGCGTAATGATTACCTTCATATCGTCGATTTAGGTGCGTACGGGAAAGTACAGAAGTATAGATATATATCTGGTAATTAATATTCCCAGATATATATCTATAATAAAGAGTAATGATTTGATTGTTTGTATGTTTGAATTGAGTAGGCTCCGAAGCTACTTGACCGATTTGAAAAACTCTTTCATTACTGAGAAACTATGCTATCTCCGGTGAACACGGGGTGTACAAAATTTTTAAAAAGGCTAGGAATACCCGTGCAAAGCCGGGGCGGTCTGCTAGTGTGTATATTATGTATATATAGTTTTATTTGTCGGTCCGTTTCAGCCTCTCGTATCCCGTCACGCACACAAGCAGACGTATGAACGGTAAAAACAAGTTTTGTAAATATAAGAAGTGAGCACGACCCTACCTACTTTCAAACTAGGTTCTCGGTTCTAAGAATACGATAATAATCACTTTATAAATGTAATCATATAAACTGTAATGTTAATTTAATGAACGAATTGCTTACGTTTAAATTAATCGATAAAAAAATTCGATAATCTATTTTGGATTGATTTTAAATTGCAATTCGATTTTTAATGAGGGCGAAAAAGGTTTGAATAATGCGAAGGAATATCCAAAAATGTAAGATTACTTATTTCGGAATTATCTAGCGAAAGTATTTACGTATTTATATCTTGCGAATGTATTTTGAACTTAATTTTAAATTTTGCGTTGAATAAAACTAATTTAGCGTTAAAGATTTAAGCGGTTTCGCGTAGTTATTTAGTTTAAATAACTACGCGATTTACGAACCTTTAAAGACCTACTGTTTTGATACGAATTATTACATCCTGTGACGTCTTAGTGTAAGTTTTAAGTAGCAAGGGAAATGGAGGTATAAGGATGAGATAAAAACAAATAGATAAAAATATATTGATATAAACATGAAAATGTATAGAATCATAGTAGTGCATAATTATTAATATATTTGAATACATAGGTCAATAACGCAATTTGTGTACAAGAATACTTATTCGGTACTATTGCGTGCGTTCTGGTTTTAACGAAATAATAATTTAATACCAAGTCCTAACATTAAATGTTTAATGAATCGATTTAAATTAACTCGATTCGAGTTCATGCATTCGTTATTTTTATCATCCCGATGTTTTCGACGACGATAAAACACTTTATTTCGGCTTGACAATCTACACTCTTGTTGTTTGAATGTGTTTTATTTGAACGTGTGTAAAAGTTTTGCACAACTTATATATTACTTCATACTAATGCGATTTTTTTTATTTTTCACATTCATTATTCTTCGGGCTCAACCACTAAAGCAGTAGTGAATTATGGCACTTAAAGATTGTACCCTAAAAGGTGTACAGAAGTTTTAGTTTTGAAATTAATGATTAAAATAACTTATAAAGTCGCTCTAATTGACTAAAAGTAAAAAGTTAAGTAATAAATATCCCATATGGAGTTCAACATTTACGAAAAGTCGCTTTGTCAATCAACAAGTAAGCTCATTTATAATGATTCGAAAAAATTGGCTTCAATTTTTTTTTACTTAAAAATGCCAAGGCTTTATTTATTAACATTTTATCTCAGAATTAGGTAGTTGCTTACCTTAGTAAATAATTCAAACCTATCATCAAATCACCACCTCGTGACGTGCGGTAGGTGGCGATATAACACTGAACTATTACAACGAACAATGAGCACTTATAGCGTATTGTCAATACCCGTGCCCCAATGTTATCGCAGAGTACTGCCCATACAATTTACCGTAGCTACCCACAAAATTGGCATGCAGTAATATGATTACCATATTATTAAAATAAAAACCAAGGTCGTCGATGGGTGATTATTTTTAGTTGGTTTTGCGTTCTATACTTCTTTCTATACGTATTGCTTCTTAGTGTCCTAAGCGATGCCTGGATAAACGAGATGTTAGGTAACAATAATCTAGATAGTAATAATGAGTCGCTAAATGTTCTTAAGTGAAAGGCTAAACAGATGTCTATAAATCTTTCTTCAATATTCTTTGAAGTACAAGAATGGTTCTTACGGGGAGAAAAATTGAGAAATTGGATCCGATCGGTGGCTTTGGTACTGGACGAGACGACGCTTGTCGGTTCTGCTAGTACAATTAAAAATATTATTTTGACCCAAAACATCTAGAAAATTGACAGGATCACTCCTTCTACTATGTAGAGTATCGCTAGTTTATAATATTCAACTTCGGATTTTGTATATTTTTTCCTAAAAGACTTTGTATTACACCTGTAATTACACTAAATCAATTCAAATTATTTGTGTTTTTAATTTCAATTTTATTAAGTGCATGTTTATTTTTATTATGTATTTAATTTTATCAATTTTAACTTATATTTTTTGAATTCTTTCTACTCATATGTGTTAATGTGTGTTTGAAACAAATATTGTAACGGTTCTGGCTGCTTTAAAAAGCTTCGCATGTTAGCTATTTTAATTTCATTGTGTTACATTTGTCATTAAAACGTATAGTAGCTAGTGGTCCCTAAATAAAATAAATTAAAAAATTAAAAAAATTAAATATCAAAAAGAATATTTTTCGGTTATAAAATTACCTTATCAAATAAGTACTAATTAAAGTTGTTTTAATTCAATGTTAAATGTACAAAACTCGTTGTGTTAATTAATCCTTAAAATAATATCTATTTGTATCTTAAAAATTATTTTGATTATTTTAATCGAATAAATATAACGTATGTAGATATAAAATATAAAAAAAAAATAAAAATATTACATTGTATTTCAAATAAATTCAGTACCAACAATAGCATATTTACGGCGTTCTAAGGAGCGCTAAAACTATGCAATTTTACTTAATTTTCAAATACATTATTAATATTGTAAACACGAAATTCGATTTTAACGAAAAAACAAAACGATGTTTAAAAAAAAATCAAAAAGGTCTGTATAATTCCAATATTTTTATTAGGAAAAAATCTAACAAACGGTATTATTATAAGATCATCCCAGGCATTAATAGTTGAAAATTGGCGCTAAAAAGCCAATTAGAGCCGGAACTAAATTTATTGTTTTGCAAATTAATGATTTTGCCGCGGAATAAACAAACCAATGACGTAATTGCAGAATATTCTTTGATACGATGCGTTTATAAAAGTCATTATTTATCTTATGATTGGATTTTTTTTATTTTAAATTACCTGTCCAAAATTTTTTTATTAATTTATTGATGAAATCCATCTCTATCTTAATCCCTATCCCTATTTATTTCGAATTTTTATGAAGTTTCATGTAACATGAAAGTTTCATTAGTTTTAATGAGCGTGATAAAGCCTCCTAGATTGTATTTTGAAACCCGTCTAATTATAATAGAATGTTTAAACTGTCAGGGCTATTGTAATTTCTAATTATGTACAATTTTCACATTCTTCTCACAAATCATGACCGTAGTTAAAAATATATATTTTTCTATAGAAAATTCGTACATAATACAGATGCGAGCGCAATTACCGTCTACCCCATGAGATTTCATCCGTTACAAATGTATTCATACGTCTAGTTGATTGCTAGATTCTTTGATAACGGGAAAATCCGTAACTTAAGCCTTTTAGCTTCCTGTATACGAGATAATGTACTACAAATAGAATTACGATAAACATGATCGTCTACTGTTTACGCTTTGTTGCGCCTTTTTATTCATAAAACGATTATTCCTCGTGTATTGAAATGTTTTTTTTTTCGTTGACGTGTGGTAAATCTTCATAGATACCCGACTACTTAGTTTTTGAGTTTGTACTCACTAGAAACCACTGCGATGAATGCTATCAGCACAAAAATGGACGGGATCGCTTTCGCATGTACGAGTAGGTATCCATCCATCTGTTGCCTCTCCTATAATCACTCGACTTCAATACTGGACTGAGCTGAACTGACTTGCTGCTGCGAATATTTGCGAGAGCTAGACTTTAGAGGTCTTTTTATAGTGATTTAATATATGTAATGTATCTTATGCTCTTTGAGAGTGCATTTAGACTAAACGAACATCTAACGAACGAAACTGCTATGACCATTCTAACAATGTTTTTGTATCAGGCAGAAAAATGCTCTATGCCTGTTTACACTAAAATAATTTAATTGAATTCGATTAAAACTAGCATTGGCTCGTCTGATGTAAATGCTCCCTCAGAAGAAACTCTTGTCAAAGACTGGGTTATTTATGTTTGTTTTGGTTGTCTTTATCCGTATTTTTGTGTATTTTCCGCGAATGCCGGGTCGAGGCTGTTTCTCGTTAGACAGAATTTCTTATTACGCAACATAACCAGTTCGGTTTCATTAGAATAACGCGAACTTTTTACAAATATATATTAGTATTCGCAAAGCGCGACGAACATTACGGCAAATTTCGACCTTATAAATAGTTGAGTAACTGGGAAAGTTTTAATCGCTCTACACATCTATACATATGAATAAAAATGGCATTGTCGATTCGCGAATTCTAAATTGCCTTTTATTAAACGAATCGTTATATATCCATGTTTTTTTTTTCATATCATCATTGCTGATGTTTTTCGAAATATCTGAAGATTCTAGTGGTGTCTTATAAATAGGATTTGGTGTTTGGGTGTTACTCTTCCATTTTAGACCAACAGGGGCACCGAATTTTGCAATTTATATTTATACCGAAGCAGGCGCGGTCGCAGCGTCAAATTTTGGGGAGGGTCACAAGTTTTGGGGGGGTCACATATAAAATACTAAACTTTATAGTGCAGATATTTTGTCCTTTTTCTTACAAGTCACTTTGAATGTTTCCGTTATTATTGAAAAATGGAGATTTTGACATGTTTTATCTGCATTTTTACTTTGCCACCAAAAATTTTTCCTTTGACATGTGTGGTTTGGGGGGGGGGGTCATGTCCCCTGTGACGCCTCCCCTTCGGACCGCGCCTGTACCGATTTATACGCGTGGCTAAAAGTAACAAAACCTATTAAAAAAATGTTAAAAAAATGTTAACTGTTATATCTATATATTTTTTTTATTTAACGTAAATATCACAAAATGTTCTTGTATGTTCTTGTATCTGTTTGTATAAACGAAATTTCTTTACGATACTGTAGTGAAATGTTTCGAGCGCGTACTTGAAAACTTTTGTAGGTCAACGTGATACCGTTCGCACACATTCATTGCATATTACTTGTTTATAAAATTCACTATTATTACGAAAAGAAGATTGTATGCGGGTCTTTAAATAATAAAAATTCATTAGCTTCTCTGTTTTTTTAAGGTAAGTATTACATTAAGTGTAATATTTCGTTTTAAACAATTTGTACATCTACATACAACAGCACAGCACTACAGTCTAGCAAATAAAACTATTGAAAGAAATCAGAATCAATACAAAATGTATAATTTTCAGAACTACCTACAAAAACAAAATATAAATAAAGAAAAAAAAACAAAAATTGAAGTTAAAAATAAAATTATTGAACAAAAGCGCGTGGAATGGTGGCAAGAATGCTGGTGTCACACATGATAACAAATTATGCCACACGTAAAAAATATTAATGACAAAAGAAAAAAACAAAAATAAACCACTATTAATCCGTCCGTTAAATTAATAAACGTCAATGGCAACGTCCTTTTGGGAGGCAAATATATATTTTCGTTCGAGTTTTTAAGATTTCACATTTTACTTTCACCAATGGACTGTTTTCTTTTATTGGCATCTTGCGGAAGTGTTCGCTATCCTCGCAAAAACACGTAGGTATTTTTATTTTTAAACGTTTAATTTACTTTTTTTTTGCTTGTGACCAGATTTATTAATGCCATTCATTGTTTTTATTTTAACATTGTGATTAATATACATACACGTGTAAACAAAAAAAAATTGAAAATGAATTTAGTAAACGTAAAAGTAAACGACAATTTTTCAATTATTAGTCTTTTACACATACACACATGAAGCATACATGCTTTGAAATACACGATGGTATTACTAAATATATTTTTTAATTATGCTTTTGTCTTAAAAAAAAAATAATCGCCTCCCTCCCCCCTAATTTTAAAACAAACACATAGTCACGCGTTATCCGTTCGCGTCCAGAATGTTTTGGTCATCGAAGGTTAGAAAACATCACGGCCTCGCCTTAGGTAATAGGACAGTTGTAACCTAGTGAGGCCGTTAAAAACAAACTAATTATCATGTTATTTCAAACTAGGCACGCGATCAAAAACGAGACTGATTGTAGGTACATAATTAGTTAATTACATAAACCCTTAAAAGAATAGTCACTTAAGGGGTCGTTTAAGTATTACGTAACGCAGTTTGGGGGGACGGGAGGGTCTTGAAAACGTTACAGGGCATAATCGTGATTTTTAGATGAAAATAGTCTCGAAAATTATTTGTGACCAATTTTTACCTAAAAACAATTTGATAAAATGTTACGTAACAACTAGGTGGAGGGGAACAGAAAAACGTTACGGTGCGTTACATGGGGGACTAAAAAAAAACCTCATACTTGAACGACCCCTTAGGCAAAAAATGTGTATACCACTAACGAAAATGAACTTAAGAACTTTCGACTTTATAGAAAAGGGTATTAAGGGTTTATACTGTAAGTAATTTGTAATAGAACATCTTGAAGGTTACATTCAGTTACATAAAAACACTCACTGTAAGTTTATCAGTTTGTGATCGCAACTGATATGTTATGTAATTGAACTGTCGGCACCGTGATGTATTCAGAGTTAAAAGTTGAAGGTTCCAGCTATAAATGTAACTATGAAACATACTTTTGTTATTTAAAGTGAGCCATAAGAGATTTTCAAACATTTTTTTTAAAGACCGCGTCATACATGCAAATTTCTTCAACAAATTGTTAACATATAATGCGACGTTTAGACTTACCGAATAAAAACGAACAAAAAAAATAAACGAGTAGAATGGAATACAATAGTAAGGAAACAAGTAGGTACGAGTGGTTATGTCTAAATTAATTTAAAATGAAAAAAGCTAGTGCTAATATGAATCTATTTTATACTGTATCTTACAAATAGTAGTATGGAGTATGGAGCCGAGATGGCCTAGTGGTACGAACACGTGGATCTTAACCAAAGGTCACGGTTTCAAACCGTGGCTAGCACCGCTGGATTTTCAGGTGCTAAATTTGTGTTTAAATCCATCTCGAGCTCGGCGGTGAAGGAAAACATCGTGAGGAAACCTGCATGTGCCGGA
>DVXP01002918.1:0-12003 GCA_018235645.1 Junonia grisea | reverse complement strand
TTTCTTCCGGCACATGCAGGTTTCCTCACGATGTTTTCCTTCACCGCCTAGCTCGAGATGAATTTAAACACAAATTTGGCACTTGAAAATCCAGCAGTGCTAGCCAAGGTTCGAACCCGTCACTTTTGGTTAAGATCCACGTGTTCGCACTATCGGCCATCTCGGCTCACTAAAACTCACTCACTAAATTACAAACATTGAAAATAAACTGTTGAAAAGGTTTTTGGAAATAGCGTTAGTTTTGCATAATAACGCTCTTCTTTTGTTTCTAACACTACTTTCTTCTCTTATGCTTAAATAAATACTAAAAGAAAAAGAAAGAAATGTGTACCCTTTTTTTATTATCTGCTTTGCAACGATTTTATGTGCTCGTGTTATACTCATATCGAGCATGTAGTTAATAGGTAACAACTATATAACAGAATAGTTACTAAAAATATATGATGATTATTATATTTATTTTTATATCGGGTTTGGTATTCTTTTTATCTATGTACCCTATAATGTTAACAATTATGATCAATTAAAACATATTTCTCATTTCAATTGTTGTATAATTTTAACCTAAGACCCATTGTTACGCTGAAGTTAAAATTAAAAATTTTAGCTTTAACGTAATTCATTCTACATAGAAATTATGTATGTATACTTCTAAGTTTGATAACTTGATATTATGCCAATGTCTACTGGATATTTTCAGCACGAGAGCAGCCACAAACACATGGCTAGCCTAAAAAATCACGAGGAAAGAAGAAGAGAAAAAAGAACATCTAAAACATCTGAGGCGGAAAGATTGGACTTTTTCCATTATCTTAGCCATACCTTATTTAAATGTGCTTCTTTATGTCTATTATCTGCTAGAATGTGGCAGGACCATATTCGAGACAACCAAAAATTGTTTTTTTTTTTTTTTGGAGTAATAAAAACAATATTGTCACTGCAACAGACTGAAGCGCTAACGGTCGCGGATTCGATCTCCGGTCGTGACAGACATCTGTATTGGCCATATGGATGTCTGTCGTGGTCTGGGTGTTTGTGTTTGTGTTGCGTGTGTGATCCGGACTCCCGACACAAGATCCGATGAACGTATTAAGAGAGAGGGGTGGCGTTGGGTATGTAGCGTTAAAAATAATCATTGCCTAATATTATGTTGAATAAAAAAGAAAAAAACTTTCATGTTTACTTATTTTAATTTAACAAACATTTTTAAACTTAGACGACTAGATGATAAATGATTACATCACGCACAACATCACATATCGTTTACTGTTTTTTGTTTTCAATGACTTTCATACATTTCTTATGAGATCAACTAGACATACATACACCACTTAACAAAACGAAAAAAAAATGTTGAATTGGTTCACAACTGTCAATTTATCTATTGATTTAGTGTTTAAAAGGACGTGAGCGGTTTGGGTTGAACTTCGCGCTGCATTAAATTGTTTAATACAATTTAAAATCTTCCAATTTATTTTTACAGAAGTAAGCTATTTTGTCCACGGTGTAGGGACCATCTGAAAAGTAAGTAGGCGTTAATAAATACAATATGAGCAAAAATGTATAAGCAAATAATAAATAAAAATCTCAAATCGACAAAATAAAACTCATAAACTAAGAGTTATATATTTGGGGTCAAAGTCTCAACCTACACGACGATTCCTTAAAGTCAGTTATTTTTCACTCTATAATTTAGAATAAATATTCGCAATTTATATTATATATATAGGAAAGATGATTGGAAGAGTACACAAACACAATTAGTATTAGGAGTGGACGTCATAACAAAGTTTGCTAAATAAATCTAAATATAAAAATATCCTGTGACGCCATCTTGACGACTCTCATTGGTTTCAAGCCTTCTGCGTCAAATATGAATCAAGTATAAGGGTGTCCATAGTTCAAGTCAAATGGGCAAAATCTTTGCCTAAAAGTCATCATAAAAAAAACTAATCGAAAAAACACTTTTAATACCTATTTGAAACCATTCTGTAGAAGGAAATCCAGATTCGGCTCGAGCAGCTGCTATAGCGGCCCGCATAGCGAACGCAATCACTATTGACATACACATCGGTGGCTCACCAGTCGCTGAAGAAAAAAAAAATGTTTTTTGAAGTGAATAACCAGCTAAAACCAGTATGACCATTGTGAATAACTCGATTGATTTTATGCACTTAGTTTTGCTATCGGAAATTAATGCTCTAAAATCTCGTAGAGTTAAATAATTAAGATACCTATATCTATTGCAACAAGTTACCCTGTTAGTCTTAATATTAACAGGTAAATCCTTTTGAAATATTAAAAATAAAATAGGTTCAATAGTGTTTAATTTTCATCACAGATTTTTGTCATTTTCACCGTGGGACCGCCATGCATTTGCACGAATGGGCCGGATCGACTGATACTACGGTCTCACAGAAAACTGGCGTAAAATGACGCTTGCGTCGTGTTTCGCCGTGTGGGTGAGGTTATCGGAGGCCCAATTCCCCACCCCTTCCCCATCTATTCCCTATCCATTCCCCATAAAAGGCAGGCAACGCATTTTGTGGCACCTCTGGTGCTGCAAAGGTCTATGGGCGGCAGCATTCACTTTCCATCAGGTGATCTGTCAGCTCGTTTGCCCCCTATACCATAAAAAATTTTTCAATGTGTTCTCACCTTTGGCACCTAAAAGAGCGTCAGTACTGTAAGATTTTTTTTTTAAGTATATCCTGAAATCTTGCGGGATATCTCTAGCTTGGGGTACCCAGTAGTTCCACGTACGATCTGTCTGTATTTCTCCAGTTCTTTTATCATATACCAATTGTTCTGATGTCCAATAACCAATGCCCATTACGAATGCACCTTCTACCTTTAATAGAATAGTTACAGTTATAGCCTCTAAATATCTAAAGTCGATTTTAAATTTAAAGTACGACTACTGAAAGCTGGCAACTTATTAATATAGCTAATCTTCTACTAAATGAAGAAATCTCACTCACTTGACCAACATCTAGCTCGGGATTAACACTGCGTCCGACATCTTCCATTAAATCAACCCTTATGATCTCCCACTCTCCCGTTAAAACATCTATTTCAACTTCTGCCAAAGTCACACCGTATATTTCATAAGTTTGGAAATCTTTTCCATTAATAAAACCATGAACTTGTAAATCAATATCCATCTCAAATGCCTTTCTTGTTAGTTCCTCCCAAGTTGGATTATTCATTTGCCTCCGAACCGGTTCCAATCTATTCAATAACTCTTCGCAGCACCTTTGGACTGCTATACCAATATTGTGACTGGTCATACTACCAACAGTGGCAAAACTGTTTGGCGTTACAAATGAATTATTTGGTTTTATCTGGATCTTTTCAATTGGTATTTTAAGAAAATAAGCGCATATTTGAATAGCCTTCGTGTTAATGCCCTGACCCATTTCGATACCTCCGTGAGTGATGGCAACAGTGCCGTCGTCTCTATAAACAGTCATGGTAATATCAAAATACATGGTGCCGAATGGCAACCATCTTAGAAAAGAGAATCTTAAGCCTCTTTTCTTCCATCTGTTTTCTAAATTAAAATTTTCAACTGCCACTTTTCTTACTTCGTATTGAGAGTCACTTATTAAAGAGTCCAACATTTCTTTGAAACCACTATGCCTCTCGTAGTCTAAATTAGTCAGACGAACCTCAAGTGGATCTAGATTCATTTCATAAGCTATCCGTTCCATTAACGATTCAGTCATTGCAATATGTTCCAATGTTCCTATAAAATTAAATAAAGCTTACATATTTAAACAATAAAACTTAAAACTTACTTACTTTTTTTTAGCTTACAAAAGTAAACTTTTCAAGGTTACTGTCAAGCTACACAGTTAAATACTGTGAGATAAGTAGATGGTATTAATTCAAATTAAATATATATATTTTTAGAAATTACATAAAATTTTCTCGACAAAGACGACCGCATTTATAAATGCACTAGCTTAGTTATTAACGGTTTTTACGTATGTTTTGTATACAAACGCATTCTCCAGAGTTAACTCCGTTAGGGCTTAAATTTTGTAAAATACTTTCTTATTTACATTCTATGGTGCCAAAAGAATATCTCAGAGAAAGTTGATGAAGATATTATGGTTACGGAGATAATCCGATTAATAGCTAAAATATATCAACTTTGTTGCTTCTAATATTTTTAAGCTTTAAACAAACCTCGTTCTTCATCAATAGCCTTAGTTAAGAGAAAAGACTTTATTTAGTTTGGCATAATATTTACCAGGAGCGCGAACCCAGGTGTTAGAAGCAGAATCAGTGACAGTATTGAATGATTTATGGGTCCAAGCTTCATTGCTATATGTATTAGAATACATATCAACGCCAAGTAGCATAACCGGTTCATTAATAATATATCCATTATCATCGTATATGTCATGATTCAAATATTGAATTTTTCCTTTTGAGTTGACGCCGATCTAAAAATTAATCAAAGTAAATTACTACTAAATACTTTCAATTTAGGTTAAAACAAGTTGCTTTGATTTTGCCGTAAAACTGCCTTTATATTTTAAATATACCTATTAGATTCATAGGCAATACGTATGAACTTATGCTGTAGATTGTAAAACAGCACATACACGTATCTCTCATGAGTGATATATTTATAAAAGTCAAACCGTCGATCAGGAACAGAAACATAATTCATAATATTTCGATTTCCATAGCCTACCTCAAAGTTGGAAGTACAAGGCATTCGTTGGCCCAAAGCCCTCATGTTATGAGTGAGGGACTGGATAAAACGACAAGGTCTGTTGAGTTTGAAGGTCACAAGACTACATGCTCCAGATATTTGTGCATTGCGGGATACCTTGTATCCATAGGCACCTCCAAGACGTCGGACGACTACATCAACCCTGGAGATTAAAATATATTTAATAATTCTGTGCGTATTAAAATCGTGCAATTACTAGCGTCCCGCTACGTGCTTCGCTACATGTAATCTGAGATAATAAATGTCAAAACAGAAAAAAAAAACAATTTTTAGCATAATCCACATTAGCCCAATGATCCGTCATTTAATGTTCCAAAAATGTGATGAATGAAGAAATTCTCGACCTATTTTGTGCAAACCACACACTAGATAGTCCAAGCAAAAACTAAATATTTATTTTAGATAGGTGAACCCGTTCTTGAGTTATAAAATTACAACAAAAAGTGACATTAATTTATAGATATAGACGTAAGTAGTGTATTGTACTAGTAAATTGAGTGATAGAGAAATTTTTCTGAGATATAAGAACTTATTTTATAAAACCAACCGATTAACTAACGATGAACGGTACAATAAAAAGTTCACATTATCAATCCTTAATTATTTCCTTTTTTGCGATTAGCTATAAAAAATGATATAGATTCATTGTTTGATAAAATCTTGTTAAATACAATCGATATTATTTCCTCATTTAATTTTTAATTCCCTCATTCATTTTTAGTTAAGTTTTGATTTTTTTTACCTGTTTTGGTCTAAATTTAAGATCTTAGAAACTGCTCGCTGCACAATATCTATGTACTGCGTAGAAGCGTATACTTTTAATCCTTGCTCTGTGGGATGCGAGACACACACTTGTGTTTCCATACAAAAACTGTATTGACCATATATTGTATTGTGACCTTTTATTACTTTGGAAACATCGTTTCCTATTTTGGTAGCTTCAAACGATTGCAGTAAAACTGTTTTAGCTTTGTCAGTTATTGCTTTTCTTATATCAAGCTGAGGTGTTTTAACATTACTGTACTTCACTTTAACCAAAGTAGCTGCATGTAATGCTAGCTTTTGAGTTTCAGCTACAATAATACCGAGCGGCTGGTTAAAATATTTAACCTCTCCATTGCATAACAATTCTTCATTTTTTGTATAAAATAAGGTGTAAAATGGTATGAAGCCGTTTACACCAGGTATATCAGAAGCCGAATAAAAAGCAACCACTCCAGGCTCCCTCTGTAAAGTTAAATATAAAGATGAATTACAATGACTATATCACCGATATATTATCGCAATTTTCTTAATATATTTTGTTTTATTAAAATAGACATCTTCAACTCTCACCAAAGCCGCACTTGGATCAATACTGTCTATTGTACCACGAGCTACGGTGGATAGAACAAATGCCGCGAATACTTCTCCTGGTATCGATGGTAAGTCTTCTGTATATTTAGTTTCACCTGCACACTGAATCTAAAATAGCACAGACCTTAGAAATCTTATACATCTCAAAATAAGCAAAATCCTCTGAAGGCAATAAAAAACGAGACATAATGTACATGAATTCATATCAAAGCTTAGAAATTTAGAAGCAAAAGAGTATACAAAGCCATCGAAGGTAAAAACTCACTAATGCATCAAGTTTTGGAAAAGGTTTATTCAAAGGCCAAAGCCTAGGATCGGTTGTAAATATTTGCTTGCCTTCTGACACTGGCCGAGTCTCGTGTATCTTGACAGTTCCGGAACAATAACGAGAACTTAGTATGTCTTTTGGACACAGGGTGAGCAAACTCTGAAGTTCAAAATAATATATGTTATAAAGTTTTGGTGGTGTTAAATGAATTACATTTTAATGGTGGACATTCTCTAAATAATCTGTTTCCAGTCTTACACATTCCTGAGTCAAAATCAAATCACAAATAGTATAAATAAATGACGAATTTGTTTTCCGAAAGATTTCTTCAGTTTTTATAAATAGCATACGACTGTTGTCATTAACAAAAGTCTTACCTTATAAAACAATGCTAAAGCGATTTGTCTTCTATACTCAGCGGGAGCCTGTGGCAGCTGTTCAGCCACGACGAGCTCAGAATTCAATACTTTCAAAGCATCTTGAAGTGTTTCATTCCTAAAGAGCTTTTTACCATTAAGATATTTTTCAGTCTTCCAAGCTCTGTAGAATATCGGTGACAGATCCCCATATATTATCCTGCAATCCATCACTACGCCAGCTGCATTTAATTTATAATTGAAACCGGCGTTGACAATACTTATCGCGCCTTGAGATCTCGGCATTATCTAACAAAAAAGGAAAAAATGTTTATGATAAACAATCTAGCGCACTCTAGAATATATTAAGTTATAGAACATATACATATTCACCCACAAGGCAATCACGTTTAATATTTAAAGCTTAAATTACAAAAGAAGATTCAGATAGACTATTGCTAGCTTACCTTAAATGAAATTATTTTATGAGCATCGCTTAAGGGTGGTAATAAGACGTTTAATATTATTTTCCCAGTCATATTTTCTTTGAGAAAACCTCGCATCGTCAGTGTTTTTCTTGTTCTGAGAGAGGTTACTGTAAATCCAATATTTCATAAAGTTTCTCCTTTAAAGTAGGAATTTCAAAACCTCTTTTCGATATTATGTTACAAATTAAAAGTAGTTTTAGTTAATATTAATACAATCTTTTGCCAATGGTCTCACATTAAATTATAAATTCAATTGAAATACTTTAAAATTTGAAAATGGAAATCATAATAACAACTTACAAATAGTTACTTGTGCACCAACTAATTCAAGAAGAAGAAATATATCAGATCTGAATTATCATAATGAAATATATCATTGTTTTGGTGCTTTAAGAACAAATTACCAGCTATAGTACCAAGCTGAAACAAAAAATTAGCTATATATTTTTATATCACTCTAATAAACATTATAATTGATTTAGTGGTTTAGTTTTTTATTATAATGAACGATAACACAATATTTTGCATAAAGATTGATTTGTGCTGTCTATCTTAAATTGTTATGTGTAAGGTTTATATCTTGTTTTGTTAAAATATATTTATAAAAAAAATAACAAACCCACATTTCTGATAGGTATATGAGCAACCAACTTCAAGTGATCATTTAGAATATCAAGATACTTAAAATATTCATTGCCAGCCATTGCTGCAAATATACTCATAACATCTGTAATAGTATTACCAGCTCCAACAATTAAATTCTGATCTATATTAAAACCTTTTAGTTCAGACACCCCTGATATATCAATAAGTATTTTAGGATATTCCAATATTGGAAAAACGCCTGAAAAGAAGAGAATAATTATAGTTAAGTAAATTAGTTAATTACGTAATTATTGTTAAGAGTTTTAACTGATATGCTACTTTAATACATTCGTTACCTTTTCCAGTATTCCCAGAAACCAACATATAAGATTTGATCCCTTTTACATGCCATATAGCAAATACGTCTGACAACGTTTCAACTCTGTACCATTCTCTCCCATCAGCCAGTTTAATACTTTTCACTGCACCATTTATATCGTTTTTAGAAACAAAACACCAATCGCTGTCTTCACAGTTCTGTATTGAACAGGCTTCACCAGTTTTATCGCATATTTTCAAATCTTCTATATCTGGCAGTTCATATGGATTGGGAGCGTCTGTTGCAAATTTTTTAAAGACTTCTAGAATAGGCCTGTATCCAGTACATCTGCAGATATTACTACCAAAAGACTGTTCGACCTCATGCATTGACATTCGCTTGCTCTTCAAAAGACTAAAAAAAAAGGATTTACTACAAGCGACGAGTGTCGGTTCGCGCCAAAAAGTAGCCCGTAATGTTCACCGATCTTTTATCTATATTCATTTTTACTAATATTCATGGGAATATGGTTCACCTGATTAGGCGTAGAATTGTACCACATAGACAAACAAGTAGAACATTTATAATAATAGTTAGTATATGCATTCTAATACCAGAAAAATATTTAAAAGAAGTAAATCATATATAACTGTAGGAAGAAACCCTACAACTAAGTAATAAGTTACTTTATTAGAGACAGGAATAAACACAGTTCTGTTTATCTTAATTGCCAAAGTTCTGTAACAGGAAAACGATAGCAATTTATTCTCGCAACAGACTTTTGAACAAAAAATAAGCTAAGCAAAATGGCGTCTGTTCAGACCAAAACCCGATAAGAAAAGCTAAAAAATAAATAAATGAAAACTCGCCTCCTAAGTAACTGAAATCGTTCCATCGTTCAAAGAAATTTTGAAATCTGATATGGATTCTAATATTGGAGATAGAAGCTTCAGCGTAATTTCCGTTACTATGGAAAATCCTTGAAATAGTACACCCCATGTCACTCCCATAATTGAGAAGAATTTAACGACAGCTATATAATGAAATCCAAATCGTCAAATTGTTTTGGCAGTAGAGGAGTAAGAATCAATATGAAGTTGGTAGACTCGTATATACATACATATGTATATGCGAAAGCTCTAAAAATATAACATTTGGTTGTTTATAAGTTCATATGATAAGATTAGTATTTTAAGTCTCGTAAATCTCAATATGTGAGCCAAGTTTGACATGTCTAAGTTAAATAGTTCATGAGTCAGAAAGCTCGAAATAATTCGTGTAATATTACACACGGTGCTGCTCGCTAGTTCAATTAGATTGAACTTGGCTTGACATGCTATGGCGTGTCTATATTAGTATAGATCGAAACAATTAAAGTTCTTTTACCTGTACATAGCCATGACCCACCCCGGCGAGCAGTAACCGCACTGCGAGCCGTTGTTCTCAGCGAGGGTTTTCTGCACGGGGTGGTAGCCTTCCAGGCGATTGCCCACCTTCTCTATCGTCGTGATGTCCCAGTCCTGACATGACGTCACCGACACCATACACTATACGAAAAAAATTAAATGAATCAAAGTATGACATTGGTAAATATATTTAATTCGTTTCTTTTGCGATTTCTTCTCAGGTCTGAGGCTTAACTTTACGTAACTGGAGCAGTCTTATTTGAAGTTCAAAAAGAAAATGTAAATTTTGTAAATCAAAAAAAAGAATACAAAAAAAATAATTTTGATTTATTGAACAATTTATGAAACGACCAGATTAAAATGTTAGGTCATTGAATTGAGCAGTATAGACCAGTGCAATTAGGTTTTTGAAAAAAAAAATATAGTAGAATGAAACCCGTTCCAAATGGTAGATAATATAACAAATATGAAAGGAAAAATTAATTGCGGGCGATTTGAGTTCGGGAAGTGGGAAGGAGCGAGGGTTAAAGCCTAAAAAACGATTTATCTTGTTTTTCAGCTAAACTACGAGTCCTATGAAAAAATGCTGTATGGCAAAGTTGTAGATAATTAAAAGACCTAAAACTTTTGCATTTGCATTTTATACTACAAGAGTGTACACTTTTCTTACATCATCAAAAAGTAGGCATTTTAACAAACAAATTACATTACAAACAAAAATTACATGTAACGGGTCTGGAATACCTCAGGCACTGCGGATTAAGCAGCTTCCGGACTTTAAAAAAACAATCTAGAAATGAAACAGACAATTGATATTTTTTCTACTACGTTTTATATTTTACCGTGTCCAAGATTCGTCAGAGCACAATCGTTACGAGAGATAAATATGCTACGTCCTCTCTCTCTCTCTCTCTCTCTCTCTCTTGATATTGGGTAATATCGTAAGGAAACGTGCTATTTCTAAATGGTATCATCTTTAATTTTAACAATAAAATCCCAATTTACTTGTAGGTATTTTCATGTCTCACCGAGTTGACTCCTTGTGGGACTTCTCCATGACTCTTTCTGGCTGTGACGATACAGGCGCCGCAGCCGGCTTCCTGGCACATGTACTTGGTGCCGCGCAGCTCAAGCGTGTTGCGGAGATAGTCCAGCAGGCTGGTGGTGGAGCTGACCTCACTACCCACTGAGGAAAAGACAACTTTTTGGAAATATTTTCTTTAATTTGGTATTATTGGTAAACACTTTCTTCCTTTTGGGATATCTGATTGACGAAGCCAATATACCCATTCATAACATTTATTTAGTCCAAGCAAAGATGGAGCAGATCAGATCGCTCGTGTCATTATGCATATTACCTATATATTAATAATATAATAAGTATGTTACTTTTGATTATTATTTTAAAAATTAAAACACGGCCCAATTTTTACCTGAATGCTCTACACCGTTAACTTTAAACTTAATTCTGTCCATAACTACGCTTTGAACGATAGCCCGACGTCGACAGACTGAAAAATTAAATGAAGCGCACGCTCAATGTCACTATGACGTCCGGCAAATATTACTCAAATGTACAAACAGAAATGATAATGTTAATTTAATAAATAAGCTTACTTTCATTGTTTTAAAATATATTTTTTTACATTATTGTATGTTATAAAATTTATTTATTGTTTTAGTAAAAAAAATAACAAAAAAAAGCAAAGCGACTAAACGTTTTCTTCTTTTTTATGAAATACGTTTAAACGTTTTCTTCTTTTTTATGAAATAAGGCGACAAACGAGCTGACAGATCACCTGGTGGAAAGTGAATGCTTTCGTCCATGGATATTTGCAACACCAAAGGAGCTACAAAATGCGTTGCCGGCCTTTTAGGGGGTATGGATGGGGAATTGGGCCTCCGGTAACCTCACTAAAGCGACGAAACACGACGCAAGCGTCATTTTACCCCGGTTTTCTGTGAGGCCGTGGTATTACTCCGGTCGAGCCGGCCCATTCGTGCAAATGCATGATTCTCCAACGGTGAAGATTTTAAGTGATTTTAAGTAAACCACGACAGTGATTTTAAGTGAATGTCTGAAAGCGTTCATCTTATTTACAAGCGTCATACAAACATTTGTTCACAACATTTTTTACTTTATGTTGTAATAAAATCATTTTCTTCGATCCTGTCGTAAAATCATGTCCTAACAGCAGTGTTTAATTTAGCGTATATCTATTTCTCTTATTAATCTGGTGATTTTTATTAATAAATATTAATGGATACATACACATGTATCCAGTGCCTCAGTATCAAAAGGCAAATACTTATATTAAAATGTAATTATTAATTTTATTATTATTTAGTGTTATTTATTATTATTTGTCTGTACCAGGTCACGGGCCAACAGTGTTCAGGACGTTTGGGAGGCGTGCGTGGGGCCGAAGCCAACACGTAGAGGCCCTTTGGACAATTTACTCTATATGTGATGTG
>DVXP01002917.1:0-12003 GCA_018235645.1 Junonia grisea | reverse complement strand
GTGCCACAGACAGACACACAGACACACACACAAACATAGCGGTCAAACTTATAACACCCCTCTTTTTTGGTCGGGGGCTAAAAATGGTTACCATACTTGTAAATTATCCTTAGAGCCCCGTTTGTTGATAGCATGCATAGATTTCAACACTTCAATCGCCTCATCATTTCGACCACTATTGATCAAGAACTTGGGACTCTCGTGGAAGAAGCAGATAGCGGCCCCACCGATCCCTGATGGTATCGCCAGGACTATGATCAGCAGGCGCCATGGTGTGAAGTTAATACCAAGAAATGGTATCGCAGTCTTGAAGTTTAATAAGAGGATTGGGTATGATAGAACTGAAATTAGAAAAAAACATTGTAAGTATTGCCCGTACTGCCCGTTACCAGCTTTTTGATTGGACTTGTGGAAATGAAGTTATAAGTATGTAAATAAATATGTCGTACAGATAGACTGCGTAATATTTTAAATATTAATGCCATATAAAAAAATAATTATGTATAAAATATATTAACTACGATATAATGACTCGTCACGATAACTCTGGGACCGTAACAACTAATTTATTATGGAAGGTTACAAGATTTATTACATCAAGCCACAACAACATCGAGACAGGAACCATAGGCATAAGTAAAACAGCTAGGGGCAATTAGTAATAAAATATACAGGACTTACCGGCTCCAATCCCTGGCGACAAGATGAGGAGGCATGTCATGAGGAGCATGTACTTGCTCCTCACTCGTTTGATACATGATTCTCCTACTAGCGTGTACGTTGCTGAGTTGGCTGCACATGAGCTGTAAATTTAAGAATAAAAATCTATCACAGTTTTATAAATATATCACAGCTAATTACGATCTATGAGCATAGTGCCTAACTATGACATTAGAATCAGCTGAACGGACGTTTGCATTACGGGAGAGCAATTTAGGGGGAAAGGCTCCAGTCGTTACTCTTCTCAAATCTGATACATACATTAAAGGTTCACAAATTGTAAAATTACAATTAAATAACAAGATGTTTCTTTGTATAAACTCATTAATACAGGCAACAGTTGAATCGTGCTCTGCAAGTAATGTCTGTCAGAACAAATGTGTATATAAAAATAACAATTACAATTAATGTTGTTTTTCACTACCATCACATACTTATACAAGCGGTCGGCGTGATCTTGACAATAACATCTGCTGATTGCCGCGGATTGCGTTACATTGGTCAAATTAATTACATAGTTCAATTAATATGGGTCAATTTGATGGCTTCCTGAATTAATTGCTTTGTTTTTTTCCTTTGTTCAAACAACATGGTCCCGTTCATAGATGGGATCGAAGTAAAGGAACTATTCAGACAAACAGAATAAAAATTGTAACAAAATTGGAACGATATTGCACATCTTAATCGCATAACACTTCAAAAAATTGCCTATATAATAAAAATTGGTGAAGCATTAAGAAGCACTAAATATAAAGACCAATATTTTCAAAGAAAATAAATATGAAGCGTAATTTTCACTACAGTTGATAAAAATCAATATGTTAAAATTAACATAGCTAATTATGAATCGTTGCCAAAATTCCGTTCTAAAGTATGACGGGGGATAATTGATTTTATACTGTAATAGTTTGAATACGTCCTCATAATACGAATAGTGCAAAATTAGCACAATTATTATTAGCGATTTTTCTATTTTAAGTAATGGAACTGTTATTATACGAATTTAGTACAATGAAAATTAATTTATGACATTCATTTCACCTACGAATTCGCGTATAAAGGTCAAGCTTTATAATGATTAATGAAAAATAATTTATCTTTCACGACTCAATTCCGTGCTCTGGACTATTATATTAAGTGAGACACAAAATGACTATGAAAAATATATGGGACGTTGTAGGCAAAATATTTCTTCCGTTGCGTCGTGTTAAATTAACTTTAATGCAGACAATACGATAATTACACTTTTTTTTTTATTTATTACAACATTAAATTTAAATATAAATTTTTAATTTAATTTTATAAAACCACCTTTCATTCGATATCTAGCCGAGAAGAACCAATCAGAAACACTACTGTAATTCTTTTAAACGCTAGAAATCAGTGCAAAATGTTACAGATCTTTTACAAACACACTTTAGAAATACATACACAAATATAGACAAATCCTTACAAGCAAACAGAGAAGAACTTCATCAGCGCGAGGAAGAGCCAGTTGGTGGAGAAGCTGGCGAGGCAGGAGAGCACGAAGCCGACCAGCACGGACACCATGAGGGAGAACTTGCGGCCACGGGTGTCGGAGACATAGCCCCAGATGTAGGAGACCAGCAGGATACCTGGAAAGATGGACATGAAGGAGTAGAAGATTGAGCGACTTTAGATCTGAAACTCTCCTTAATGACACCTTATGACTTAACATCTAAGAATTCTAAATAGCTGGATAAAAAATCTGGATGTATTAAAAGAAATTGAGAGATTGGTTATTCTAATCCGCCTAAAAGTAGGGAAGTATTTTATATTGACATAAAAAGTTGTATAATTTAAATCCGAATATACTATTCATCCTATAGGTATTTTCTTAAAATTATATTTTGCATAAAAACGTATTTTTACTTTTATCCCGTTTTATATTTTCTTGAAATGAAAATAATACTGGCAAATTTTAAATCTCTAATTTGTTCCAGATATTATGATCAATCTCTATAAAAAAAAAATAAACTCAAACTCAAAATATTCTTTATTCAAGTTGGCTTTGGGAGCTCTTTTGAATCGTCAATTAACATTTTTCATATAATAGAAACATATGTGTAAATATATAGATTAAAAATACAAGTTATAGGGAAAATTGTGAGTAAATATGATTTTATTTACCAACATAAGGCAGTGATGTCAAGATCCCCTTCTGTGTGACGGTAATATTGAGGTCACAGGCCACAGCCACCACCAGGCCGAAGCCGAACAGGTCCACGCCAATCGCGAGCAGGATCAGTCCACATGTGAGAACCAGGAGGACATTGTACAAACCGTTACCTGGAAAGAAGGGAAATAAAATATTTAAGAAGAGGAATCGAGCAGAGCAACGCACGGGAGGGTCAGTGGAGGGCATGCGAAAGTGATCTCGCAGAAGAGCCGTTTCCATGCTGATGGCGGTCATCGCAGGGATTTTTAGTGAGTACAATCTCACTTAACCAGGTTGGGTTCCTCCCCTCCCCAAAAGTCTACCCTACTAGTAAAAAAGATTTACCCTTCTTCAAGTAGGTAATCATCTAATAGCTGCATTATTTAACAGATGGTCTGGCCAAGAAGGCACGATAATATAGGATTTTATCTAGCTGTTAAACTTATTTGCAAATTGGGAAACAGGCCCTTTAGTTTTTAGAATTTCGATACAACGTGCGAAGCGACCCATAGCTCAACTGGCTAGAGCACCTGCCCCGGCAAGGCAGAAGATGCGGGTTCGAATCCCGCTGTGTCATGAATTTTTGATTTGATGTTTAAGTTTAATTTAAGTGGAATTTTCTCTAGCCACTTGTTACGTACTCGTATATTCGTTTTTAAGAACAAAATGTTGTATTAGTTTCTGCTATCTAAGAACAGATCGCCATAAACTAATCCATAACAATACGCTGAAAAAGTAAAAATGCAATAAAAATCACGAATAGAAATTCACATCCATATCGGTACCGCAAATCAACCGCAAAGTACGAGAAGAGACAAGAACAATGGCTATTATTCTGTACTTTGTCAACAATTCCAACAATAAGACAGTAATGTACCATCGTTTACTATTTTGAATCATAAAGCCTTTTAAATCGGAACTCGTTCGGAACGGACTATGCTTTTTTTTTTCAGAATAATAATAATAATATTTTATTTCGACCAAAGGATCATAACATTCATAACATTTACACAATCGCATATTATATAACTATGATTAGTATACAAAATAACTTAAACTTATGTAAGTAATAATAATGAATAAAAATACAATAGTTAAAAATTAAAATTTAATACTTACTCTATTTATTTATTTAAGACAGGAACGATTTGCCAGCACATGAACCATTCCACAATGATTCAAATACCGGCAATCGTACCTGTCACTAAATGTTTTTAGGGCGCTGTTGGGACTAGCACGAATCCTACGCAACAGGGATGTACACCGTTTTCTTAACGTGGTGTAAAAACAATCTACTCGTGCTTCGGCAAACATACCGGATGCACTGCAGTATCGCGGCAGACCCATCAGCAACCTAAACGCATTATTATATTGTACTCGTAGGGCATTGAACTGTTTTTGCGTGTAATCAACCCACAGGTTGCTCGTGTAAAATGAGGTACAGTAAGCTCTGAAAAGAGTGACTTTAACATCTTTTGAACAACGAGCAAACCTGCGTACAAGCATATTTGCTCTAACAGACAATGCCCTGCGCTCCCTTTCCATGTCTGCATTATCTTTCAAGTCAGAACAAACCACATGTCCGAGGTACTTAAACTGCTCCACCCTTTTCAAGGGAGTCCCATAAAGCTTAACAGGAGGAACTGCATAAGACAGTGGCCTGCTACTGGCCGGAAACACCATGCATTCGCTTTTCTTAACATTATATGTCAAGCCATTCAAACTCGCATAATTTTCACAGATGTTAATTAATTTATTTAGACCAGAGACAGACGCACTCAGCAGCACCATATCATCTGCATAACTGATGTTATTAAAACATATGCCGTCAATATAACATCCGACATGTGTGCTACTGAGCTCCTCAATCAGAGCGTTTACATAGAGGTTGAAGAGCTTTGGCGATGTAAGCCCCCCCTGCCTCACGCCACACTCTAGCCTATATGGTTTCGAGAGGCTTTCAGACCATCGTACTACATTGATCTGGTTAAGATACCAAAATTTAAATAAATTACTGATTTCAAGAGGTATCCCCGTGTGCTGTAATTTTTTCCATAAAATGTCATAATTTACCAGATCAAAAGCCTTAGACAGATCTAAGTAACATGCAAAAACCGGTGTGAATCTCTCTGTGTAGTACCTGACAGTTTGCTTCAAACACAATATAGCTGATTCTGTGGATAAGCCAGGCCTGAAACCAAACTGGTTATCATGCAGATTTAAGTATTTGTCGAGTTGTGTATCAAGCAAACTATCAAGCACTTTAGCTGCAACAGTAGCAAGAGAAATCGGCCTGTAGTTGGATTTATCACTAATGTTACCAGTTTTGTTTTTCACGATTGGTACCACCACGGTCTTCATAAGTGCCTCGGGTAAATATGCATGATCGATACAAAGATTGTATAAAGTCGCTAAAGCTCTCGAAAGATGAGGACCTGCATTTTTTAGATGTTCAATACTCAACCCGTCGTGCCCGGGAGATTTTCCACGCGACATAGAGCTAATTATCTTGTAAACATCATCGGGTGTAAAACGAACTTTTGTCCCTGGACAACGTGTCGACCCAAAATGACCCTGTTGTGATGGCCCCAATGGTGACGTTACTGTAAAATGATCCCTAAACAGATCGGCTATAAGACTGTGTTCAGTAATACCGTCAACACTCACCGGAAGGCCAGGCCGACCATTATTTATTTTGTTTGTGGCCTTCCAAAAATTACGGAAGTCATGACTCGAGTGATGTGAAGCAAGGATGTCCATTTTTATTTGTTCACTATGATTTTGGCACCACTTTAACCTTGACTTAAAGATACTGCGGGTTTCTTTCATTTTATTAAACACATGACCTTCTACAGGCTTACCATACCAGCTCCACATCAAAAAAGCAGATCTGGCCTCCCTATGAGCATCGCGTACATACCTGTTCCACCCAACCACAGGCCGCCTTCCAACAGCTCCGTTTACACTACACGATTCACTAGCCGCCAGTGACAATATATTAACGACATCACTATACAGCTTATCAATTAAAATTTTGTGACTCGTATTTTTACATATGTAGTTACCACAAAAGCTTTCGTCTGGCAGTTCTAAATTACTTAATCGCTCATGACATAACCTTGTATAAAGTTGAATTTGTTCTGGGTTTTTATTTCCCCATAATACTTTATTACGTACAGATTTATCGTTATAATTTATTTTTGGTGGAATATACTCTAGATTACATTCGATCAGTAAAGGAAAATGGTCAGACCAAAACACGTCATACATTATATAGATGTTTACAATAGATGATAGAGCGGACTTGGTGACTACACAGTGATCCAGCCAAGGGTTGTTCCGTGGGCTTCACTGACAAAAGTGTATGTGCCCGAATTGAGACCCAAAAACTGTGCATCTACACAGGTCCACTCTAACTCGTCACAAAAACATTTTAGTTCAGTATAAAACTGTTCGTTAGGATGCGCGTTAAAGTCCCCGAGTATGTAAACGTACTCCACATTTTCGTTATTAATGATAGCGCTTACCGAACTGAGTATATCCGTAAATTCTGGGAGATTTTGAACATTTTCAGTAGGCATATAAACACTGAATACCAGCACTGCCCTGTGGTCAATCACTATTTTTATTGCACACAATCGAGGGTTATCACATTGCACTACGAATACACTTGGAAAGACACTTTTCTTCCAAAGCAGCGCGACACCTCCATACGGTCTGCCTCGTAGCACACCCACAGCTGTGTCTACCGCAGAAGTACCAGTACAACTAAATTCTTCATTAATGTTATTCAGAAATGGTATATCGTGCGGTAGTAACCAGGTTTCTTGTAAGGCTATTATATCCGATACCTTACATAGCTGATTAATATCGGTTAACGATCTTTTTACGCCTTTGCAGTCAAAACTAGCTATTTTAATGTTGTTCATTGTCAGTATTGATGCGGTCATTTTCGATCTTGTCAGATGCAGTATGCGGATTATTATTATTTTTAAAATTTATGAATCGCCTAAAAATAACTCCTTGTGGCCATAGTTTATCATCCAAAAATGTACCCAGTTTGTGTTCGGAGACAAAGAATTTATAAGCATTGTAACCCTTTTCCCTTCTAAAAGAGATCTTTTCTAATTCAATAATTTCTTTCGTTTTGTTACGTATATAGTCTTCAATGTCCTTCTTTGGACACCTTTAACCTTTAACCTTAAACTGTTCTAACAGGAAAGAGTCCTTTAACAGTATCTACAAACCAGTAACTCAACCATATTTGTCAAGTTTTAAGCCCAGGATCTTAACAAAAGGACTGGATATTAAATTTGAACGAACGCGCGTAAGATTTGCAAGTAATTACTTTGTTTGCTTTCGCATACTAAAGTAACCGAAACGTGTTAAAATAATTCCCACACGTTAAAGCAAATATTATATCTTAGTTACCCGTACTAAAATTACGATAATTTTGTAATACTAACAATCCGCTTCGGTTTTGCACGGACGAAAAAAAGGTCATAAAAGGGTATATGTACCTATTTCCTTTCAATTTCGTAACATGTTCCGCAAGGAATCGTTTTACACGAATGAATAGGTAATAAGATAAAAACGTAGCACACGTACACGATGCGACCACTGTAGAAGATTATGTTGAGTTGTAATGTCGCATCGTCAATATTTACGACGCCGGCGTGTAAGCATCACAACATGACGACGCGTTGTCATTATGAAGTCATTCTTTTTCATTAAATTTAGCAAAAAATGAAACCTTACATCAAGCATAATATCGCACTGATATGATATTTGACATAAATCAAATGAATGTTATATCGTAATTATTATAGTAACGATGCGCGTCCTAGATATTCACAACCTGACGCATTGTGATCTGACGTCAGCGTCGTATCGTGGCTATATCTTTTGAACGTTGTTCAACGGAAAATCGCGTCATACTCGAATAAATGATTCGATACTCGAATAAATGGTTCGTTTAAATCGAAAAAATGGTTCGTTTAGATCAACGAACCGAGCTATAACTAACCGTTTTTAACTGCTCCAACTAAAAAAATTGAATTTAATAGTTAATACTTGTTTCTTTGAGTTATAAAGTAGATCAACATTTGTGTAACGATCCAATAATCAATGTGAAGTAGTGGTTTACAAGTTATTGAAGTGTTTGATATTATAAAAACAAAAATAACAAATTTAAAGTTAAACAATTAACGGACTTATCATCATTTCTTCGCGTCGTTGCAAGAAACGCGTAAGCGACGCTGTCTGCATGGCGCTTACGACCTTCTGGCCGCGACATATCAACTGCACCAGCTCATCGGTAATATAAGAACATTCATATTATTATCCGATTTGTGTTCGTCCACCGTTTGAATGCCGTGATGATATTGTAATGAAAAATAGAAACTATTGTTGTTGGTTGAATTGATTAATTAATGAAATAATCAGCACATACTATTGCAAGTACACATCCATTGTTGTTGGTTGTTTTCCCAAGAAGTTAATATCATTATGCCACCTAAATTAAAACCGTGCGCTAATTGTTCAAAAAGATTAACAAACAAAGAGTATCTAAACTGCTTCTTATGTAAGGACGCGTACGATATTGACTGTGCCAATATAACACATCAGCGATTTATTTCTATGGAGAGGGATGCTAAGGACAAATGGAAATGCTTGAAGTGTAAAAATAAAGAAAAAAGAGGCACTCCATCCTGTGTAAAAACTATTCAAACTACCGATAGCGACAATAATATTTCTTCTCATGGCGAAGACGAATCAGATCTTAATGAATCTCCAAATTCAAACATACTAAAACCCACACTACTTTCAAGCATACGATCTGAAGTTCAGGCATCTATTGATAAATCTCTTAAAATGACCTTAGAATCCACGATAATGAAAGAATTTGCATATTTAAAAAGTGAATTAGCGAGTTTAAGTGATCTTAAAAATTGCTTAGAATTTTTAAGCGCAGAATACGATCGCTTAAAATCAGATCTCGTAGCTTCAGAAAATAAAATTAAAAATCTCACTAAGGAGAATATTACTCTTAATAGTAAAGTAAGTGATCTTTCTAATAGACTCAACTTGATTGAACAACACTCGCGTGAAACTAATATTGAGATTAATGGCTTACCAGAGAACAAATCCGAAAATTTAAACTCTGTTATTGAACAGTTATGCTCTGTAGTCGCAGTGCCCTTACAAGATTCGGATATTTTATCCTGTACCCGAGTACGAAAAATGGATGACTCTAGTCCTAAACCCCGAGCCGTTATTGTTAAGTTACCGACTACTAAACATAGGGACGTCATATTAGCTGCCGTAACAAAGTTTAATAAAAAAAATCAAACAGATAAGCTCAACACTAATCACCTGGGTTACGGTACTAAAAAATCACCAGTATATGTCTCCGAACATTTGTCGCCACATTTTAAAGCACTTCACGCACGTACTAGAAAAATTGCACGGGATAAGGAATATCGATATACTTGGATTCGTAATGGTCGCATTTATGTACGCAAAAATGACCAATCTCCTGCCAAACAAATAAAATGTTTCGAATCTCTTGATCACTTGTAAACTATAAAACCGCTGCTAAGTGCCCTTATCCATATCTCTTCAAAATTCAAGATCTATTACCAAAACTTTAGAGGACTTAAAACTAAAACAAAAGAAATAAGACTATCTTCAATGACTTCATGTTTTGATATTATTATTGGAACAGAGACTTGGTTGGATGACAGTGTTCACGATAAAGAACTATTTAGCAACAAATACAATGTTTACCGAAGAGATCGTTCATCTACTTCATCTTCTGGAAAAACTGGAGGAGGCGTTCTATTCGCTGTCTCTAAAAATATTTGCTCGAAACGTGTTGAACATTTTGAAAGTTCTATGGAAGATTTGTGGGTATCTGTTAAAAGTGACGGTCAAGAATCGAAAGAAATTTTATTTTGTGTGCTTTATCTTCCTCCTCCTGTGACAAGTGCTTCATTGGACTTGATGTTAGAGAACATTAGTGATGTCATGCAATCTCACGCCGGTGATGTTATAATTTTAGGGGATTTCAACCTAGGGTTCATAGATTGGAAACGAGATACCTCTGATATTCTCGCACTGACACCTTGTAATTATAATTGTAATCTTGGGCGTAATTTCGTAGATTTTTTGTCCTTCAATAGCCTGTCACAATTTAATAATGTAAAAAATCACAATAATAGAATCCTAGATTTAGTTTTAAGTACCTGTGAAAATATTTCCATAGCAGAAAGTATTAAGCCTGTAAGTAAAATTGATTTACATCATCCTGCTTTAGATATCGATTTAAATTTAAATAAGCACTTATTAACTACTAGAAAACAATTTGCGTCTTATAACTTTAAGAAGGCTGACTACACTTTAGTTAATGCTAAGTTAGGTCAAATTGATTGGGAATTAGAGCTATCCCCGATTAAAGATGTCGATATGGCTGTAGCAAAATTTTATGACTTACTGGAAATTATAATTCAGTCTACTGTACCAAAAACAAAACCTCGAAATTTAAAGTATCCTTCTTGGTTTACGCGTAATTTAATTAAACTTATTGCTGAACGTAACAAAATTCTCATAAGGTACAAACTATACAAAAACCCTAGGGATAAATTAGAACTTCAGTTGAGCAATGATAGGGTGGAGTCTTTGACAGTTTCGTGTTATCGTAAGCATATCTTAAGTACAGAACAATCGGTTCTTAAAAATCCTAAGAAATTTTGGTCTTTTGTAAAGGATCATCGAGGTGAATCTTCAGATCTTCCTAGAGAAATGTTTCTCGATAATAAGACAGCAAATACAGGTGAAGATATTTGTAATCTTTTTGCATCACAGTTTGCGTCAGTCTATTCCCCGCATGATCAAGGTCATATAACATATCCAGCAGATTGTTTTCCCCAATTTTGTTTAAGTAAAATTTCTTTAACCGAACGTGAAATATCTAAAACCTTAAAATCCGTTGATATTAGCAAAGGACCTGGTCCTGATGGAATTCCCCCACTATTTATTAAAATGACCAGTAAGTACTTAACACTTCCTTTAAGAATCCTTTTCTCAAAATCACTCGAATCTGCCAAATTTCCTACAATATGGAAAGCTGCCAATGTTGTTCCGATTTACAAAAAAGGCGATAAGCGCAATATCAAAAACTATCGACCTATTTCAATTTTAAGTGTTATTCCAAAACTTTTCGAAAAGCTCATTTGCCCAATTGTAACTAAATATTTCAAAAATATCCTCTCTACACAACAACATGGCTTTATGCAAAATAAATCAACATTGACTAATTTATTAGACTATGTTATAGATCTGTCCGAAAACGTTGATAACAAGACTCAAATTGATGCTATTTACACGGATTTTACGAGCGCATTCGACAAAGTTAGCCATACAATCTTACAAGCTAAGCTTATGTATTACGGAATCCATGGTAATTTGCTGAATTGGTTAGTATCCTACTTAAATAAGCGATCTCAACGGGTGATTACTCACGGCTACTCATCTTTTGCATTTGTTCCCACATCCGGGGTACCCCAAGGATCCCATTTAGGTCCAGTTCTTTTCTTAGTTTTTATTAACGATATAGTAGATAGCGTTAAATTTAGTAAATGTTTAATATTCGCCGACGATCTTAAAATCTACAGACCTATAAAAACGTTATCCGATTCTGACCTTCTCCAAGCGGATATAGATGCTCTCGCTAGCTGGTGTAATAAAAATAATATGGAATTAAATGTTAAAAAATGTCTTCATATAAAGTTCACAAGATGCAGAAAACCAATATTATCTAAATATTCTATATCTGGCGATCTTCTATCAGAGGTTAATTCAATTCGAGACTTAGGTGTACTTATCGATAGCAATTTAAATTTTATTAGTCATTTAGACAAAATAATATCAAAAGCTTGGAAAATGTTAGGATTTGTCAAACGAACATGCAAGGATTTTAAGAATATTCGCTCATTGCTCTGCATTTATAATTCTCTTGTACGTTCCAATTTAGAGTATGCATCAAATATCTGGAACCCATTTTATAACACTCATATCGAAAGACTAGAGCGAATACAACAAAA
>DVXP01002916.1:0-12005 GCA_018235645.1 Junonia grisea | reverse complement strand
CCTTTCTCTGGAGCCCTGACCACCGGTAGCTTGGACCCTGTTCCCGCCACTGGTTGGGGTCTATTTTTTATATTTTTTTTGTAATAATATTTAAAAATATATCAAATAAATTGTTGAAATGAATAAAGAAAAATTAATAATATAACTATAGGGTAAGATTTGTAATGCTAAAAATTCGTTATTAGTCATTTTACATTGCAAATTTAGTATAAGAGGTGTTTAAGATTTTTAAGTGAACGCAACCGAGATTTTCGCAGATTAAGTGAAATCAAAATATATAAAAATATAAGAAGAACATGTCACAAAAGTTCTTAATTTTTTTTTCTTAGAATTTTTTAATTTTTAATAATATAATTTTTTTACTTCAAATAAGATGTTGAAATGTTTGTCGCGAAAAATTAAATTTCAGTTTAAAAAGACGCAAAACACGCGTGTTTTCAATAATGGCTTAGAGAAAGTGTAAAACACAAAATTTCTTCTAATATTTATTACTGTGTCAAAAAAATAGTGCTAAAAATCTGACTCAGCGGTTAGAAACATATAGAGTTTATGAATTATACTGTGTTATCTTTTATCTATTGGTACCGTCAGTTGTTTTTAGGATTCCGTTGTTAAAACGGAACCCTTATAGTTTCGCCATGTCCGTCTGTCTGTCTGTCCTTGGCTTTGCTCCGAGGCCCTTAACACTAGAAAGCTGTGATTCGGTATGGGTATACATATGAATCACGCCGAGAAAGTCGTACAATAAAATCATTTAAAAAAATTTTTCAGGGTGTCTTCCCTGTGTAAAGTGAGACCAAAATTGTTTTTCTCATTTACCCCATGTTGTAAGGTATCGTTGGATAGGTCTTTTAAAAATACTATAGGTGTGGGAAAACCATTTTTCCGAATGACAATGTTTCCGAAATATTATGAGTCAAGTGTCCCCCCTCCCCTACCCACTAAACTGCTGCTTCTAAAAATGTGAAAAAATTCGTGATAGTGGTACGTATAATGAATTTAAAAAGAAAATTGTTACGGCTCTTTGTTACTATAACTCGATAGCTTTTATAGCTAAACACTTAGGTAATATTAGAATTATAAATATATCTATTTAATGAAAACATAAAAAAAGAAATATTTTAATAAATTGATATGAATAGATAATATATCTATATATCTGAATAGAGAAAGATCTTTGTCAAATTGAACCAAAGAAAAAAAAAGCAGACGTACCAATTCACGCTAGCTCAAGTGCCATAGTTTCATTCTAGTCTACGTAGCTTCATCACCCTGATTTCTATCTTGATTCTATTTACAGTCCTATCGATATCTACTTGCATTACTTCGATTTTTACTCGATTGTTACTGAACAATCGAACGACATCACTAAAATGAGTCAAATGAGTGTCATCAGTCATGTCTGTTTTGTGCATTTTGACTTAATCTGTCAGAATCATCGAAACGAAAATATACTATAGAAATCATATGGCGATAAGTGGAAGAAATCATATGAAAATTATCTTAGAACCATGACAAGCAGAGCAAATTTTAAAAGTACTCGAATGAATTATAAATTTCAAAATGAATCACAGGATTCAAAAGGTACCAAGCCCATTCGGGAAGCATCGTCAGTATTAGAAGTTCTAATACTTATGATAGTGCACATTTGTAAGAAAGTGTTATTCTTTGACACAAGTTTAAAAATAGCTATTTATTTAGGAGCTCTCTTTTTATTATCTCTTATAGCAGACGTCTTAACTTTTCCAAAAACGTATTTTTCAAGAAGTGATAATGTATTTAACCAGTACTTTGTAAAGCTTGGATGGTTTTGGACATTATTCTTAACAGTACCGTATGTTTTCTTGACTTCTTACACTACATGTTGCGGCAAGAGAAAACTTATACTTACAGCTCACTTATTGAGACTTGTTATTGCGACTGTGTTTTGGTACACATGGACAACAATATTTAACATAATAGAAATGAAGTATGGGCGCTGCAACTCAAAACATTTTGATGATAAAGTTGCTTGCCTAAAAAATGGACACTTTTGGAATGGATTTGACATATCAGGACACTGTTTTATTTTAATTTACTCTAGTTTAATTTTAATAGAAGAAGCAAGAGCTATTAATGGATGGGAAAGAATTAAGGATTACATACGTGATGAGAAATATTCACGAAGCTTAAATGACAAATCTCCAAGTACAAACCCATTGAAAAATATAAACAGTGATGAATTAAATATTTTGAAAACATCATACGAGAAATATACTCCATATGTGAGAGCATTTTTAATAGGTATTGCTCTGCTCCAGATACTGTGGGATGTGATGTTGGTATCAACAATACTGTATTACCACATTATGGTTGAAAAATTTATCAGTGGCATCATAGCAATACTTACATGGTTCGTTACTTATAGAGTGTGGTATACAATACCAAGTGTATTTCCAAACTTGCCAGGACAAGGAATTTTTAAATATAATGCAGAAAAAATAAGCTCTACAAGTATACCACAAAGAAAACGATCAATCATTAATAATGGGAAACACTTTATGGGAATGCCCATAAACAAAGGTCAAGAAGAATCTGAAGACACTAAATAGTTATATAATTTTATTGTTGTGGTTTAATTAATTTTTCTATTTATATTTTAGACTAGTTCTTATATTTACAAATAATGTAACATCTTGGGGGGTTTAATGTGAATGTTGTTCTTTTATAAATATATATATCTTTGTTTTGGTGGTTGATCTTATCAAAAAAAATTCTAACACACTTATATTCTTATAAAGGAATTGCTCGGATTTATTTTGTAAATAAAGTTGACAAAGTATTGTTTAAGAAGTGTTTTTTTAACCCTTAATAAATAATAATCATGAAATACTTGCCAATTTACTAGTCATCTTATAATCTTATTGTTGTATGCATTAATTTAGGAGTCATATGTCATTACAAACAAAAAATAATTTTATCTTTTTCTCAAGAACTCTAATTCACATTATTTTCACTTACACTGCTATTGGAACTTTTAGCTTCTTACTAAATTTGCATAATGTACGGTGAATTTAAGAGTCAAGATTGCTCAGTGGTGATAACAACTATGATTCATTCAGTAGTTCAATAGTTTGCTTATTAGGTACCTAGGGTAGGGTAGGTAGGTAGATTATAATATTAACATTACAGTAAAACAAAATTTTAGAGGTCTACACTCAGAGGTGTAAATGTGGGAAAGCTATGCATTTGCATGAATGGGTCGGCTCGATCGGAGTGATACCACAGCCTCACAGAAAACCGGCGTAAAATGACGCTTACATCGTGTTTCGCCACATGAGGTTACCGGAGGCCCAATTCCCCACCCCTTCTTCATTCATTAAAAGGCCGGCAACGCATTTTATAGCTCTTCTCGTGTTACAAATGTCCATGGGCGGCAGCATTCACTTTCTATCAGGGGACATGTCAGCTCGTTTGCCCCCTATCCCCTAGTTCAGTAGTATTGTAGAGGTAATATTTGTATTCATTTGTATTACACATTCTACCCAGTCACAACATATTAAAATTCAAGGTCTTATGACGTCGTTAATGGCTTTTAACTTGTTTTGTTGTGTTAAAGAAAAAACGAAAGCCACTAAAAGGTAAAAAAAAAATATTTTTTACAACATCTTGAAGTCAGTAGCAGTTCATATGTTTTACTTGACAACTTTATACTTTAGGTATGTAACTAGGGCATGTTAGGTAATTTTCAAGGCATAAATTACAATTAAATCGATGTTAGGCTCAAACATGTTTTTGTCCATGAACGCCCGCATATATTTATGTGTATAGTACCTATATTTCGGGTATTTCGGTTACTATTTTCGTTATTAGCGCCTCGAAATACATTTCTGTAAGTAGGATCTCCAGTCAGTTATATAAAAAATATAAACAACATGTTTTTTTCTATAAATAATGTAATTACGTACAAGGATTATTAAGATAAATAAATATAACAACACAAGTTTATTCGATGGAAGAAGACGTAATTTTGTAAGTGTAAATTTCTTTTTAAAGATTTTTTAAATCACATGTGATAAAATTTTTCGCATATATCTATCTCAATTGGTAATTTTCATAAAATGGGAGTCCTTTTATTTTCAGTGATAGGACGGTATTTATTTTAGTGCCCAAGGGCGGCAAATATTTAAATCCGGCCGTGAGCGGTCTATGAAATAGAGCCTTGGGAGGTGCCAAGATTAAATCTTCCACTGAGCAACATAATCATAATTATAGAATTACAGATTATTTTTAATTTCATACTTCGTAATTAGAAAATTGAAAGCATTATTGATCAAATAAATATCAAAATAATTAACAATTACTTCTTTCTTTTGGGTGAGTGGTTAAAGCAAACAATAATAATTAATATTCTCAGTTTTAATAACAAAATATATTTATATAATATGTTGCTATTAAAATATATTTACATCTTAATATATTACAAGAGCTGGCAATCACTTTAACTAACGTATCTCATAAATATAACATAGATAATGTTCAAATTTTAGATACTTACTAGGGAATTAAATCATAGTTAAACAAAGTTCACAAACTTAATAAAATATCTATTAATTTTACTCATAATTCTCAATGCCAAAAAGACCAACCCTCACCCCCTTAACTTCATTGTGTTTACGCGTTACCATGTCAGAAGTATCATACAGTAGATAATATACCCATATTTATACATTTGTCAGTGGAATTATATCTCATGAACCAAAATAGAGTTGAAATCATCGCAAAACATTTGTTTCACCATTATAACAATATAATAACAGAATTTTTAAGGTTTAAGTTTTAACTTTTTATTTGACACATTAGAAAAAGTGCTTGCCAGCTCTTAGACAATACCATGTACCTATATGGAATGTTGAATTTTCAACCAAATCAAAGAATGCTGACAAAACAGCTTATGTTGTATTAGAACTAATATATAATTTGCAATTAAATATCTATACAATAAGTACATTCCAATAAATAGTATCACACTACTCTAAGTTTTTGTATATTAAGTAACATAAGTCATTTTCATGCCAAGTTATGTGAATATTTTAAGCAAAGTCAAACAACACCTTCTATTTTGCTTTTTCTATCTATCGTTTGCCTCATAGTAATAATCATAAATGAAGATAATACTAATTGCTATGCACATGAAAAAGTATAAAAGAAGGTGATATCATTATTGCATGCTTTTAGATTATAAAGTTTATAATTATACAAATAAAAAAATACTTGATATTTTCATCTATTGCTATAAATATCATTGAAGGTTAAACATTATTTGAAGTTCTTTTTATTAATAAATACATAAATAAATGGAATAATATTGCTTAGTGAATCAGTTTTTTGAAAACATATGCCAAAGAAAACACAAGCCCAATAGAAACTACACCTGCAGCTGCTACGTATTCAGGTGGTTGTGAAGTTATAATCATTTTTATATGTACCGGCAGATTGGGTATTGTTTTTTTAAAAGACTCACGTAATTTTACACGGGAAAAATAATTTTCTATGTTCGGCCGTTTTCCATTTGCCCAGTATCTGTCTTCTAGTCCTAGTTCCCATAGACGTTGGAGTAGAACAGTCAAGTTAATATCTGCTATACTAAATTTTTCACAACAAAGCCAATTATCTGAAAAAGAATCTGTTATCAATGTTTTGTTAGAAGGGAAATGTCATATAATAAATTAAGTATATGAACCTATATTTTAATCTAGGATGTTGTCTCATTTCCAGGATGTTGAAATGTTTACTCAAATTTACACACAGAACAAACTATTTACAATAGTATCAAACTATCTTAACTTTCACTTTTATAATACTACTGTGCTTATTTGCTAATCATACTAATAATATAAACATTGATACAGTTAAATATAATGAAATAATTATTCATAATGTTCATACAATCACCTTCACTTTGCTCTTTAAGTTGTGTTTCAACTTGGGCTAAAACTTCATCCACCACATCTAATACTTTTAAGTATTCTTCTTCATTAGAGATAATCTCATGCTTTCTATCCTGTATTTCAGCTTTATATAACAAGACTCCTTTAGCTTTTGGATGTTCTTCTGCAAGTCGCCTTAGATTTTTAGAGCTGCTCATATCACCATCTAAAACAATTGTTACAACACATTGGCACCAGCTTAATACACTATAGTTTTCTAAGTAATGTGAAAAAGCATAAAATTACTTTTGAGCACTTCTCTGACAGGCAGAATAAATGGTAACTTCGGGCTGCCGCAAAGATGAGGATGGAAAAATGATCCCACTGTAATGAGACCGGCCGGTAAGGCTTCAATAAGATCCCTGAACTTATTAATTGTTGATATAACTTTGCTGTCCTCTGATACCGCAATTAAAGGTGTTGTTTCTAAAACATAAACACTTTTGTAAATTAAAAGGTCAAAAGTATATATATTTCATTTTTGCAAGAAAATTAAAAACCTTGTTCTAAGTAAAGCTCCAGATAATCTAAAATTCTTGTAGAGTCTGGTATAATTGAATTATTTACTTTAAGAACTGGGATTTCACCACGAGGATTAATATCAAGAAACCATGAAGAGTATTGTTCCCCTTTAGTGATATCAATAACTAAAGGCTCGAATTCCACATTTTTTTCATATAGAGCCATTAAAACCTGTAAATATACACACCAATGATAGTAAAATTGTTCTATGGTCAATAACATAAGTCTACACTTGCTTTAACATAATTTTACTTACCTTCTGAGAGTAAAAACTATAGTAATTGCAATATAAAAGGATATTGTTTGTTTTATACCCATTGCTTATCGTACTATTATTTGTTTTAAGATTTTGCAGTTTATCCACATATTTCTGTACATAATGCATTATTGAAAGGTAAGTTTCACAGGACAAGATAACAATTTATTTATTTTTCTATACGTTAATAAACTAGAATGACTACACTAAATAAAAAATGAACGTAAAAGCCATAAGCCTATTTTACGAACTTTTGATTTTCGTAACTTCTGTAAATTCAAAACACAAGCTGCCAACATTAAAAAAATAAAATCAGGTGATAGCAGTATTGAATAGGTATTTTTAACCTGGTAGATATACAGATATCTATATTATGTATGATTATAAAATATAGATATGTGATTTTAAAATTATATTTTCATATTTTTTTATAAAAAAATATTTGTACAATATAATATAAGAGGTATAAGTTACATCAAGTAGATAATCTTGTTCAAACTGCGAATTAAATATTGCATTGATTAACAAGAAATATTCTTTAAATTGAACAATATTTTTTTCAATTAGATACAACCAAATGTTAAGCTTTAATTAATTTAAACATTAATATATGTAATAAATAATCTGAGTCTGTATATTTTTTTACTTTTAGATATGGATAGTGCAGATTTGCCTTAAATTATATAGATATATCTATCTATAATTATCTATGACCTTAAGAATTTGTATTATCTGTACTTGATCTATACTCTATAGGCGTACAAGAAGCGTTGAGCAATATTTGTTAAAAATTATTGTTTTATATGCCTATTTTATGAAGTTCAGTTATTCGTAAAGTCTATGTATAATGTCTTAAAGTATTTGATTTTATTGTATAATTCTTAAGCAATCCATATAACACTATTTTTTGTGGAATGTTATCATTTTAATGAATTTTGAATAGAAAACACTGCATATTGAAAATGGAGGTTTCTAACAACACCGACGCCGTAAATCTTGGTGTTGGTGAAGTGGAAGCAGAAATTGGAGAAGAATTAAAACAGCTAGAGGAAGGCAAAAATTATGACACTCGAAGCGAAGTATCGAGTTCTTCATCAAGTGATTCAAGTACGCCAAGCATAAGTTCTGTCAGTAGTAAATCTAAAGGAAGACGTACTAATCGTAAACGCACTAAATCTGACAGCCATTCTCCTGTTCAAAGCAAGCGGCGATGTGTTACTTCGACTAATTCGAAGATCAAAACATATGATTATATGACAAAACTAAATTACTTGTTTAGAGACACAAGATTTTTCCTTATTAAATCAAATAATGCAGAAAATATAACACTGTCAAAAGCAAAAGGTGTGTGGTCAACACTACCACAAAACGAAGCAAATCTAAATCAAGCCTACAGAGAATCAAGAAATGTGTTGCTTATTTTCTCAGTTAAAGAAAGTGG
Organism: Junonia grisea; assembly: GCA_018235645.1. Lineage (NCBI taxonomy): Eukaryota > Metazoa > Arthropoda > Insecta > Lepidoptera > Nymphalidae > Junonia > Junonia grisea. The sequence continues at coordinate 3,817 of DVXP01002916.1, read as the reverse complement.
CAAATTTGCTGGATTTGCAAGACTAGCCAGCGAATCTCGGAGAGATGTGCCTCCAATATCTTGGGTGCTTCCACCAGGACTTTCTGCAAAAGTTCTAGATGGTGTATTCAAAGTAGACTGGATTTGTAGAAAAGAACTATCATTTAGCAGCACTCTTCATTTGTATAATCCATGGAATGAAGGAAAACCAGTAAAAATTGGCAGAGATGGTCAAGAGATTGAACCTAAAGTTGCCGAAGAATTATGTAGACTATTTCCTGAAGATGAGGGAATTGAAATGACACCAATTTTAAGAAAATCAAAGGAGGCATCTAAGAAAGCTTATCTAAAAAGTGGTGGAAGCTATAGAACTTACAGAGCACCTCTAGCCTCAAGAGGAACAAGCTACAGGAATCGTATGAATTCCAGAAGTAGAAGAAAGCCCTTTATATCACCACGCAATAGATTAGGATCTTCATCTTTCAAGAGGAGGTCCCCATCACCATATTCCAGAGATCGGTTGCCTTCTTGGTTTGCAAGAAACCGTGAAACATATAACAACACTGGTTCTGCTGCTGCTGAAGCTTATGTCGCTGAATACATGCGCTCTATGCATCACCAATTGCCACCGCTGCCCTATGTGCCACCTCCAGGATTTAGTGGTGCGCTTGCAACTTATGAAGGCTTACCGCCCCCTCCGCCACCGCCGCCTCCGAGATACTATGACTTAGCTGATTATCCTCGATCAGTGCTAGTGTATGATAAAAGGTCATATGAACGTTCTGTAGATGAGTTCTTATGGCGAACCTCTGACCGCTCGCGTGGTCGCAGTCGTGATCGTGACTCACATAGATCGTACAGAGATCGCCGATAAAAGTAATTTTACCACCGATGTATTAATTATAAAATGATTGATAATAAATAATTGTGTATGAACTTTGAACTTTATTGCCTTTATGAGTGTTGTGATAAACTTTTTACAAACTTTTATTGATAATCTGGTGGACATTATACTTATTTTATTGCTCTTATTGAAAGACATTGTAAAATATTATAAATTGTGAAAGTGATACATGCTAAAAGTGCTATCAAAACCATTAATGGACTCTTATAGGTAGCATACACATTTTCAGTTCTCACAACGAATTTAATGGGAAAATTATTGCATTTACAGCCTGATTTCGGTGTGCATGTTGCTCATAGATAAAAACTATATAGTATATAAAATTGACAGGTATTAATAGACTTCCAGTGGTAGGGGCTGTGTTAATCTGTGATATTTTTTATAAGAAGACTGAGTAAAGATTATTATTATTATTATTATGTATATATTTTTGTTTTAAAAATATTTTGAAGTTGTAATGAAAGTTATTATTGTGTTCTTAATATTTTTTAACCCTTTCTTCAGTTAATCAGATTTTAAATTTAATCAAGAGCATAGATAATGCTCAAAACAGTAGACTGTTGAGAAATAGGAAAAACAATATTAAATACTGTGTATGATGATGGATAAAACATTTTTTGATTCCAGCAATAGCAACCACAGATTGACAACTTTATGATTCTAATGATAGTTTCAATATGTAAATAATAAGCTTTGTTTATTGTCTGTACGTCTGTCTTGTTGACTATTTCCATATTTTGAGTATTTTTACTCATTACTACTTAAAACTTACAGGTTACTTTGTGTTGAGGACCAACGAAACGAAAAAAAACAGAAACTTACAAAATTTGTAGTTTAACATTTATTGCATTGCAAATTTTATAGTTAATTGCAATTGCAAAATTTATAGTTTTACAATGATTTCATAATAAAACAGCATTGTTATATTTAAATAGTTTAATACATTGAAGTAATTATGCTACCTTGAGCGTGGCTGATAGTACATCGTGAGGTAAAACCGAGCCTTGAGTCTTACGGTATAGGAAGTCCGTTACGCTATCAATGTCACGCTATTGTTTATTACGTTAAATCTCTGTCAATTTATAATTTATCTACTTTGTCCCTTAAAAGCTTTCAGGCTTTACATTACCATTCTACGGTTTTCATTACGAGACCGCATATTATATGAAAAATCTAAACTGTGATCCAAACAGGCGCTGATCCAAGGGGGGGGCAATGGGGGCATTTGCCCCCCCCTGAACTTAAATTACTAAACCACTTTTTCACTCCGAAATTACTAAATATTTGAAATTATTAATATTTGAAGAGAGTCGAACTTCAAGGGGACTCCTAGAGCGTAATGTCAGCGTTACAATCTCTCGAGTTCTTGGCCATGCAACAAGATCCTTACATGTAAGGTTTTGTGGGACGCTTGTGCCGAATTGTACTGCGCCCGGGTCTATTCAAGACGGTAAGAGATTCACTCTTCCCGATTATCTGGTCAATTACCACTGTTCTCTCGTTATCAATCTCGCTTCTCGCTATCTCGAGCCGAAGAGCATGAAACTGCTTAGTTCATAGATTAATAATACCTTGTTGACGCAAACGTCCAGGCGATCAGGTATACGAAATACCAATAGACCTCGTTCTGGTCACAACGTAATGGTGACCGTTTTGAACATAATTTCTAGTTACTGGCTCCCCGTACCGAAAAGGTAGTAAATTTAGTATGTGCGATACACACGCTGTTACCTTTTTTTGTTGATGCAGGGTAAATTTTAAGTGGTCGGGTGGTCGGGTTACGTGACATTGTCCTCACTGAAATCCTTCGATGGCCTCCTTCAGCACGGAATCGGAGAGGCTGCGGGATCGCTTTCGCAGCACCTCCGCTGCCTCTCCCATACATTGCTGTACTCGTGGCTTGCGGAGCACGACTCAGGAGGGCGAAGAATGGTCCCCCGCGACCGGACTGCCGTCCTCCTCTCAGCCGTATAAAACAGGCGTGAGCCCCCATCTCACGCTCCCTCGGCCGGAGAGAATGCCCTAATTATTCCGCCCCAGGCAATGGGGCTTGGGGGCTGGTAAGGCGACCCGCAGGTCGTGTCCGCAGGGAGGGATCGGCCCTCTTCCGAACGCAGTCTCCTGCTGAACCATGACGGTCTCACCGAAGGAGACTACGGCCCTGCGTAAAATCTTTCTTGATTTCTTGGCCCAAAACCTGCCTCTCTACGGTCCACGACTGTAGAACGGGAGACGACTGTAGCATATGTTGCGCAGTGTATTGGTCCGCCCTGCAGTTTTGTCGCTTCGCGTCCGATCTTGAATGTACCCTCTAAAGTAACCGTGACCGGTCAGGACCTATGTAAGTCGGGAGATGACTCGTCACTTCCTACACATCAAGGCCTCGAAGGCCAGCAGGATCGCATTCATGACGCGGTTATACGCATACCAATTTTCACGGAAACGAGCACACCACGTCGTTTGTGCCTATCGCTGCTCTTGCCGCCTGAGCGCTATGAAGGCACTGGCAGGCACGCACTTCCGTCGATTTGACAAAAGGCGCGAGTCCGGTCGTAGATCCTCGTGTCGCTCTTCGCCAGGGTGTCTTACAGCGGGAAGCACGTCAGAAGGGTCGCCCCCTCAAAGGATATCGTGCGGTATTCCTGCATCATGAGGACGACCACTCTCCTCTGTAGGCACACACACTGCTACCATATTTTTTAATTTATACCGGTACTGTCTAATTTATACGCATCTAGAATATGTCTGGATGGTCTCGTCCGTTGCGTAAAAACTAAGATCTTGAGTCTGAAGCGGAGAAAAGTATCGTCGAAGGTCAAGAAGGTCGCGCTTGTCAAGAAGGTCGGGCAAAATTTCCTCTTGGGAATGCGTCGACGACAGTCAGCTTCTTTGATATTGTCATTTCCCAGAAGATAGCAGGGCAACCGAAGAATC